>JACEGR010002851.1:0-117991 GCA_014170235.1 Listronotus bonariensis
TTAGAGATATTTAACAGTAAGATAATAAAATCGAATCGGTTCCCTAGTTTATTGCAAATTTTTCGTAACCTTCTCAAGAACCGAAGCGACTAAAAATTAGGAGGTGACCCAGCCCTCTGATATATTCTTGATGGTCAATCAAATTTTCCGCTTTGAGGTTATGAACTAGTATATATTTCACTGGGTCACCTCCCAATTTTAGTCATGCTTAGTTTAAGCTTCAGTGGTTACCAAAATTTGCAATAAAACTCGCAAACGGTTCGATTTTATTATCTTTACTGGTAAATATCTCTAAATTGGGCCCTGGTATATTTTTTAATAGTCAAACAAATTTTGCGCATTGAAGTTATAAAACTTGTATATATTTACACTGGGTTACTGGGTTACCTCCTCAATTTTAGTGGCCAGTTTTAGCTTTGTAATTACGAAAATTAGCAACAAACTTTCTAACGGATTAGATTTTTAATATCTTACTACTAAATATATCTAAATTTAGCCCCTCTGATATATTTTGATAAGTCAACAAATTTTTGCTCGTTAAAGTTATGTAAACTGCCTCAGTACATATTCCACTGGGTCACCTAGTCACCTCCTAATTCTGGCTCGCTAGCGTTTAAGTCTTCGTGGTTACAAAAATTTGCAACAAACTCGGAGATCGGATTTGATCTTTTAACGATCTTCACCATTAAATATCCATAAATTAACCTCTGTGATATATTTTGATAGTCAACAAATTTTGCGCATTGTAGCTATGAACTAGTATATATTCCACTTTGTTCACCTCCCAATTTTAATCTCTAATTTTAGCTTTGTGGTTACGAAAATTTGCAATAAACTCGCGTTTATATCTTGGAAATAAATGCGATAAGTAAAAGCTTTTTTCTTAACGGCTTAGAATAGCACAAAAAGCAGTAATTTAGAAACCATCCAAAAAAACAATAGTTTTTTCCAAAATAGTGTGCACTAAGTAGGTACCCCCTATTTTGTTTCTTTTTTTTAGATCTCCTAAAAATGAATGCATAAATAAAGTTTACGGCACAGGTGAGCACAAAAAAGCACGAAACAGCACAAAAAAATTAATCATTTTTCTCAAAAAGTGCTATTGTTTTTTAAACGGCACAGAAGAGCGCATAAAAACAGCACAAAAAAAAAATTTAAAGCGGGCAGTGCTAAGTAGGTACGAAAACTACCCCATTTTGTTTCTTTTGTTATCCCGAAAATAAATACATAAATAAAAGTTCCTTTTAACGGCAACAGAAAAGCACAAAAAGCAGTACAAAAAGCAGCACAAAAATATATATTATATATACTTTAGTCTTAGGTATGGGGACATATTAAATATGGCTATTTTTACAAAAACGCATTTTTAAATATGTGCGAAAAATATGGATGTCGATTGTAGAAATATTATTAAACATGAGAATACCTGGCAGATAGGTGAAATTATTAAGAATTGTATTGAATTTGTAAAGTCTTATTTCCATTGTTATTGTTTACATATATTTTGTGGAGTCACCTGTGATACTTTGATATAGCTATTTAAAGTGACGTCATTGAAGATATAAAAGGCATTATTTTACTGTTATTAATTAAAAAACATAAATCTTAGCTGGGAGTTTGGGTTATTTGAATAAAAATACATATATTTAAAAGATTTTATAGCTTGCGTGCCAATACAAGCATATTTAAGATATATTATAAAAACTGTGTGCTTCTCAGCTTGTTGCAAGAAAAAGCAGAAAGAATAAAAATCGCCCATTTAGAAAAAAAAATTAATGTTAAGGCACATTTTAGTATTATAAAAGAAATCACAGATAAGGCTGCATATTTCTATAAGCAAAGTAGAATAATAATATTTTAAAACCAAAACCTAAACAAATAAAATTAATAAAAAGTAAACTCACTTTAACTTCTTTTTACTTTTGTTTGTTTATTATTTTTACGTTTTTAGTAAGTTATAATTCGGTTTTTTAGATGTTTATTAATCGCCATTGAGTTAATTATTATTTTTATATTAAATCGGTGAACATGCGCTTAAAAACACTACTAATACCTATTTTGGTTCACTAAAAATAATAAATTTTAACCCAAGGTTCTCGATTTCTAATCCGCCCTTGATCTCCTATTTTTTCTTTGTTAGATTTGAGGTGTGAGGATACCTTCTAGAGGCAGCTTTGCCGCACAAACAACGTACGTCAAAGTAAAATAGGTCTAGAACCTTTTTCTTTCGCGATCCTCACTTGTTTTTTTTATGGGAATATCAAGAAAGTGCACCCTTAAAAAAATAAAAATCGGTCTACAATTAACAGAGTATTCGGTGCATATATATGTACATAAAAATAACATAGGTGTCTAACATAAATAACATTCCCCTTCCTGTAAAGTCGGTTAAAAGAAAACTTGTCCTGTAATTATCTGGTTATTAGTGACTAAAAATGCAGGTATTAGTAAATTGTTACGAAAATATTAACTTGGATTTGTTTTTCATATATCAGCGCCCAGTGCGACATTGTAAAAGAGGCTTTTGGTGCTATTGAAACATTTTAAAGCAATGGCCGCCGCCAATGATAGTAATAAAATGTTTATCTTGTCTCAAGTTAACCAACTGGTACCATTTGGTGGGTACAAAATAAAAATGATATAAGTTTGCAAGATGTTAGCTATTTTTTTTTATATTGGAGAGATAGGTATTCCTTATTACACCTATGATGACTTAAGACCTAGAAACAGTTTGTCTCCAGTAACCAATCTCTGTTGCCGATTTTATCCTAGTTTTATTAGTTGAATAACAGTAGCTTAAAAGAGTTATTTTTCTAACAAGTGCGGAAAGCAATAATTTTCCGTACGCAAAAGCAGTTAAACGTACAATGCAAAGTAAAGTTGGAATAAGGTTTAAGTGCGAAAAACACGCTTTGCGCAAGTATTAGAAAGAATATATTATTTACATCCATGTAGAGGGTGTCCGAATTTCGTTAAGATTGCAGGGTATCTTAGTTATTATTAGAGATAGAGACTTGCGGTTTTTGCGAGCTGTTGCTACTTTTTAATGAAATAAAATAAGACGCTTAAAGATTTTTATGGCCTTATTCATTTTTGACTTACAAGGCGTTTTTTTACCCCCTTCGTATTCCAATTGCTTACAACAAAAGTTAAAACTAATATTAGTCGAGGTAAGCATGCACGCCACAAACTATGACTCAAATCAACGTACTTGCCTTTCACACTTACTTTCTTTAACTTAAGTCAAATTTCTTGCTAACCGATTTCGTTCAAACCGTATTCGAAAATGACAATATAAATATCAGAATTATGAAAATTATATGTTTTTAAACCGTTGCGTCACAGCACAATAAACTTTTAGGTAATGAGTGTGTTTTTTATTTTTTAGGATTAATATACCCATATAGCATTTTTTGCCGGTGTTGTACATTTAATTAACTGACATTGCCAACACTCTTTAATGGCAAGGCATTGGCAAAAAGGTATCAAAAGACGCGAAAGTTGGGCAATTGACCGTTATTAGGCCACGTGTTGCAGATAAAGTGATGGCATCCATCATTAATAACTTATTTACAAAAAAATGCGTTTAAGATGATGGCATCCATCGTTAATAAGTTATTGGCAAAAAGATAACAAAAAGACACGAAAGTGGGCAAATGCTTATACTCCCAAGCAGCAAGCTGACGTCTTATTGACGAAAATTGTCGCATATACTTTTTTTAAAAGCTAAAATGATGCGATATTTTATTTGAAAATTAAAATAGGAAAAACTCCTTACTGCATGCAATTTCCTTGCAATGCAAAGTACCATCTCTCGGAACACTGTTCAACTTGGAGATGCAGATTTTTACACTAGCCGAAGATATTTCTTTCAAAGCTAAGTGAGATCACCTACCGCAGACCGCTCTCGAATTATTTTTGTCTAATGGGTACGGTTTAGACGATAAAAAGCGAAGATATTGCAGAAAAGTAGTAGTTTATTGTCCATTACGCCATCTATCGGTATGTTAAAAAAACTATTAAATATATATAATATTTTTTATTAACACGTCTTTAAAACTTTTAATAAAGTTTTAAACAAAATGTTTACAGCTCCTAACAGTCTACTTGAATATCTTGCCTTCTCGGCTAGCCATCACCAATTAATTACACAACACACACTTATTAGGTAATGAATACATTTAAATGTCTATTAAAAAACTTTTTTCTTTAAAAAGAAATTAAAAAGCTAGAAAACCACGTAGAAAACAAATCAAAGCGGTCACCTTCGGTCGAAATTAACGTAGCTAATTTTACCATCATTTTATTTTTATTCGCTCCAAAATACATAATAAACATTTTGTTTGACCTAATTTTTATTTGCATGATTTTTAACAATAAAATGTTATGAAAAGGCCATTTCCTTTAAATTATGTAAAATAACATAAAATAATGTTGTTTAGCTGCCATTATAAATAAAACAGATCAAAAAAATTGCCTTAATGTTAGTTAAATACCAATGTTAATAATATGGTTTAAAAAGTATGAATATGCGTTGAAGGTTTGCCTTCAAAAATCCAATATTTATTTGCCTGCAACAAAAACGCGTGCTTTATTTAATCAGGATTGGTATGCCGCCATTTTTGTATGCTTGCCGGCAATTCGCCTGCATGTAAAATTTATTGGCAATTAAGTGTTTATTTAGGGTTGACTTTTTAATGCGTATAAGATGTTGGCATAATATTGCCACCAATTGCCAATGCTTTACCATTAATGCCAAGATGAAAAATGTACATTGCCGGAAAATAGTGTTTGCTGGGTATACTTTTATTTACGCCAAATATAAACAGTTTTTACTTGCCATGTACAGCGACGTTAAAAGTTTACGAAAAATGACCGAAACAATGTTTTTAATGAGTTTGATGCATACGCCCGCCCGACAGAGATAACTATATTGTTTTTAAACCATTGTCCGAGATGTATTCAAACACGGTTAAATACCCGACGTACATTACGTCACTGTTAAACAAGAAAATGTAATGGCTTTAAGCATAAAAATAGAAAAAACCTAACGTGTCGCTAGACATACGGTTTTACGGCTTAAGTTGTGTGTTAGACAAAGAAGAGCATTACCGAAAGATGGCACTCAACGCAGAGTTGTCATTTTAATAGTAAACACGGATTACAAAAAATATTTGATCCGCAATTTTGACACGGATTTAAAACGGCCAGATAAAGACAAAAGGTTTGATCCGCAGTTATGGTAGAGATTAAAAACGGTTTGCAGTTCCTACGCACCGTAGCAAACCTCACTATCGCTTTTCCTACAGGTTACAATTTACATTATTATACTATTTTTGAAAACAATAAAATAAAAAAAAATACTGGTATAGTTAGGTCTATCCAAGGACACACAGTGTATTTGTTAGTGTCGTAAAAAAACCATAAAAATGTTATACACAAATGAAAGAGAGGTAGAACTCCCTACTGCTTTTTAATTCCTTGCACTGTAAGGTAACATCCGTTGAAACACGGTCCACTCTGACGTTGCAGATTTTTACACTAGTTAAGGTTTTTCTTTGGAGTTCATTGCGATCACCAACCGCAGACCCGTGTCGAACTATTTTTGTTCTCATCAGTACCGTGTAGGCGATAACAAAAAACTTTTAAAAGTGTTTAAAGAAATATAAATGGCGTATAAGCGTAGTAGCTTATTGTTCATCCCGCCATCTGTCTACAGTGTAAAAAAAAGCGAATCTAGGTCCGTTCATCAAATACTTGTAAAAATAAGTATTCTTCCCATATAACATTTTTGCAGGCAAGGCATTGGCAAAAAGGTATCAAAAAGACATCAAAATGGGAAATTGGTCGTTATTGGGCCACCTGTTGCAGAAAATGTGGTGGCATCCATCATTAATAAGTTATGATGAAAAAATGCGTTTAGGATGATGACATCCATCATTAATAAGTTATGCCGAAAAAAATTATTTATGATGATGGCATCCATCAATAAAAAGGTTTTGGCAAAAATATGCCTTTTAGATGATGGCATTACATTATTTTTTTCTTAATAACAATAAAATGCATTTTTTACTGTTCAGAGAACTAAAATGTGCATAATAATGCACATGCATAAGATGTGTTTATGTACAGGGTGCAATAAAATGCATTTTTACCATCCAGGGAACTAAAATGTGCATAAATAATGCACATGCATAATGTGTCTATGTTCAGGGTGTCCCATACAAAATTAAATACTATAATTTTGGAAAAACCATAAGAGATACAAGAAAAAGTTAAATATAGAAGTTGTTTAGTGAAATGTATTTTTTTGTATTTTTATTGTATCTCTTATGGTTTCTCCAAAATTATAGTATTTAAGTTTATATGGGACACCCTGAACATAGACACACATTATGCATGTGCATTATTTATGCACATTTTAGTTCCCTGGATGGTAAAAATGCATTTTATTGTCATTAGGAAAAAATAAGGTAATGCCATCATCTAAAGGCATATTTTTGCTAAAATCTTTTTAATGATGGATGCCATCATCCTAAATGCATTTTTTTCAGCATAACTTATTAATGATGGATGCCATCATCCTAAACGCATTTTTTCATCATAACTTATTAATGATGGATGCCATCACATTTTTGCAACACGTGGCCTAATAACGGCCAATTGCCCATTTTCATGAAATACCTTTTTGCCAATGCCTTGCCGGAAAAAAATGTTATATGGGTTGCCCAGCAGTCAAAATCATTAGTCAGAAATAAAAGAGTGCTAAAGCTCCTTACTGCTTGTCATTTCCTTGCACTGCAAAGTAACGGCAGTCGGAACACTGTACGATCTGGCGATGCAGATTGTCACACTTGCTAAAGGAGCTTTAGCCCTCTTTCATTTCTGTAGAATGATTTTGACCACTTATTAGGAATACTTATTTGTATGGATGTTGGAGTGGGATCTTTTATGGCGGACATGTTGAAAAAGTGGCCATCGAAATGTAGCAAATTGGGATGGCGCCACAGTAGCCAGTGGAGGGATTTTAGTATTTCTTTCCTTTTTTATTTTGTATCCAGCTGTCCTTTTTACATTTTGTATCTTACTCTAATAATTCATACTCATTGGTTAAAAAAATCTCTTCTGGCTACTGTGGCGCCACCTTATTTGCTCCTTTCGACGGACACTCTTTAAAACATTTAGATGGTTATCCTCCCTCCATCATCCATACTTATTTGATGAATGGACCTAGGTTCGCTTATTTTTTCACACTGTCGACAGAGGTCGGGATGGATAATAATCTACTACACTTATTTGCCCTTTTAATTTCTTAAAACATTTTTTTTTAATTTTTTTTATAACCTACACCGTACTGATAAGAACCAAAGTAGTTCGAAACCGGTCTGCGGTTGGTTGCTGCGGGTGGATCCTAATTAACTCCGAAGAATAACCTTTGGGTAGTGTAAAAATCCGTATCGCCAGATCGGACAGTGTTCCGAAGGATGTTACCCTGCAGAGGAAGGAAATAACAAGCAGTAAGAAGCTTTAGCTCTCTTTCTTTTCTTTGTAATGATTTTGACTGCTTGTCAAGAATACTTATTTTTTACAAGTAACCGTAAAACTGTTTTTGAAATCCATTTAAATGGTCCAAATAACTGTTAAATAAAATGCTTGACAGTCTCAAGTTTGGCTAAAATAAAAAATAAATGTCAATATTTTTCTTTTTATTATTATTAATATAATTACATGGGTGCCGCAAATAATACTTTTTTATATTCACCTAAAAGATGCTTTATTATTAACCAACAAAATAACACTCATTCCACAATGCGCTGGATTTTGCAGTTTATATAAGATTTATGTCTACTTTTTAGCAAACCTACTTTAATAACGGTATTATTTTAAGTACCTGTGTCATATAAAGTGTAAGGGTACATTAAAGCAGCTTTTATTAGTCTTAAGATAATAAATAACCCATAAACAACTCTCTTGCACTTAGTTAAATCATAGAAACTTAAGTTTTACTATGTATCGTGCCAAGTTGCCGGTCTTAATTTTAAAATTAACCCGACCCCACGACAGCCAAAGCGTTTAGTTAAATTAACATGGAAAAAATCTGTTATTACTTTAGATTTTTTAAGTTATCCACTAACGAACGGATCAAATTGACACATAATAATTCTTGTTGTCAATTTAACTCTTTACAAAAAAGGTCTTAAAGAATTTTGTGTTAACTTAATTAATTTAAAAGTTATCGATCTCAAAACCATCATAACAATTTTTTTGTTACTTGGTAATTTTAAAATCGAATATCTTTTGAGGGAATTATGTTAGAGAAAAGTCATAAGACACCTTTTTGACGATTTGTGTTCCTTAAACCTAATATTAAAATTTCTTCCTGTTTGCCCTACATGATAACCTATTGCATTCTTCACAATTTAAACTATAAACTCCAGATTTATTTAATGGTAGTGTTTTTCCTTAGCATTAAAAATAACTGAGAAACTTTTTGGGATGGCCTAAAGGCAATTTTTAAATTATTATTTTTTTGTTAAGATGTGTGCTATTTTATGAGAAATGTCCAAATTTATTGGCTCAAACAAGCAAGATGGTTTAGTGTCAGGGACAACCTACTACATATTAAGGTACTGCATTTGAACTCTTCATATAAACTCCACCAATTGAATTTGATTTATTAGATGACAAAATGAACAATAATATCCGAAATCATTTATAAAAATATACCATTCAATACAAAAACTTCAAAATATGATTAGTAGTAAACATAAACAAACTCAGCCAGAAATCCCAGAACAGCAATCCATTTCATGAAGGTTTATTAATTTATCGGATACATCTTTTCAGAGAGTGAAATTAAGTTTTGAAAATGGTCCCAAATATAACCCCAATATCAATCCCAAAATAGATTAGAAACTTTAGTATGTGAGGTAGAGTTATACGTATGTGTATAAATATTTTTATACAAGACACACATAAATATTTTTTGTGTCCGGCACTGATATAACACGCAACGGACACGTATAAAAACCGGTAAAAACCTTATCTACAGTTTAATATGGAAAAAAATACTTGCTTTACAAGTACTTTAAATAATGTTTTGTGGTAAATAAATTTTCTATAGCAGTAAAAATTATATCTACAACTAAATTATTATAAAGTTTTTTTTATGTTTTTTTTTAATCTTAAATAAAATATTTAATGTTTTGCTCCCACATTAAGAGACTTTTCAAACTTCGTCTTTTGATTCTAACAAAAAATATTTACAACTGCAAAACAGTAACAATGAAGTACACAGAAGCCTCAGGATAATTAAATAATAATTCAAAATTTTAATAATTATTAAAATTTATTGTAAAAAAACGAAATCTTTCGTTTACATTTATGTAACTTAATATTAATGTCTTTGACTAGTAGAAACATGCCAAAAAAATAAATAAAAATATTTTGTAAAAGCCCTTTATGCAGGAGCAAAAGTCAGATAAATATATTGTAGTTTATTTTTTATTAAAAAAACCCTGTACTCAGAAAACTTACCATACGTAACTACAATATATTTAATGGTTTAAGAAAAATTAAAAATTTGAAAAAATCATGTAAAGAGTGGATTTTGTAGAAGTTTACATTTTCTTGTGGCAGGTATATAAATCACGGATCTCGATGGATTGACAATGTTATTACCTGCGCAAACAAAAGTTAAATTTCATGGGCAAAAAACCGGTTTGTGCGCAAGCAAATCGAGGGTAAACGCACCTGGCGCCAAACAGACTATCCACATTATCGGAAAAAATTTGTCGACGGCGTCCTGGTTTCCTGTTCGGAGTACGATAGCTAATGAGCGTCACGGTCAGACTGCGAACGGAGGGTACGGGGTGCAGGTGTTTGTATTTTAAGTGCGCATGTTCATCCACCCGTCCATTTGTTTACTGCGCGAGGTCGTAAAAATCCGAAAAATGCTTCTTGTCACTACGGATCTAAATGTAGGTTATCTATAATATAAATACGCCTAGAAGCCAATTCAACAAAATTTATAGTTAAATAAGACAATTATACTCGGTCCGTTTTGGCCTAAGATTGATATATTACGTAGTTAAAATATTGTAAATGTTATATTAAACAGTATGCTTGTGTAACTATAATATCGCCTTCTTCGAGTAGTCGATAAAAAGTATTTAGTCAAAAAGTTTGAAGTAAAAGAGTACCTCCTGTTGTAATATTTCAGACAATGCTTCCAAAAGCTGCGTTTTCTGGTACTCCGGTCTAAATAAAAAGGAGTTAAAAAAGACACATTTAACATTATTGAGGCCACCCGTATAATACAGGGTGTTTTCTAACGAAGATACGAAACTTAAAAGGGCGATTGTTAGGTCTTTTTATGAAAATATGTCTCCATAAACATATGTCTGGACTTGCTTTGTTTCTCAAATATAAGGCGTTATTTTTTTTTAAGTTAACACTCTGTATATTAAAGTTAAATCAGATAATTAATTACTTATTCTTTAATTTTAATCGGATTTATCGTAGAAAACATTATCATTTTTATATTTATTGACTACAAAAAACTTTGATTTAATTACATAATATCCTAAGCTATAGCAGTGGCGGCGAGTACGTAGGAGCACGGGTGCCAATGCACCCAAAAAGGTAAAATGTATGGGTGCAATGTACCCCTATAAAAAAGCCTATTTTTTTGTTTGTTTGTCCTTTAAAAGTGTTTAAACTTTGTGCTATAAGGCAAAAAGAAATGGAGAAGGTATTATGTTTTTGATCTTTAATTTTTTTTTACACGTGGCACCCATACACTTATCTACATTTTTAAAACCCATTTTTTTACACATAGCACCCATACAAAATCTCAAAACCCGCCGCGCCTGAGCTATAGTCAAAAAATGGTCAAATCTCAATCCAATTAGAGAATAATAAGGGTAATTTTTTTACTGCAGAACTTGATAAAAGCGATACCAAAATGATCATGCCAAAAATGGTTTTTATTTATTTACCGCACAGTAAATAAACATAAGTCAAAAGGTTAAGTTCGTTTCAATTCTTTTTAAATTAAAATGCAGTGGCGTCCCTTTGTTTTCTAAAAAATATTTAACCCTAACCCCTCATGGATAACACTAGTGAATTTTTTTTCTTGTATGGTAAAAAACCTACACGTTTAGGACATAAAAATGTATATGTAATGTTTTTCCCCTAAATTTAATTGTAAAATCACTTAAAGTTTGTCGGTTGAGTTACTAAACACCCTGTATTTTGTAAGTAACGTTCAGCATAAAAAAATTATATAAAAAGACGTAAGTGACTGAACTAGAAAAAGGTCCTTTTTTATATTTGTGTTTTTTCATTAAAATTTATAAATTTTCCTTAAATCAAAGGAAGTTCAAAAAAATGTTTTTGTTTATACAGGGTAATTAATAACTCAGCGGTTCTGGTTAATTCTGGTTACTGAAACGATGGGGCGCCTGGGACGTGTTCAGTTCGTAAGAAGGGTACAATACATTTAAAAGAAAATTATTAAAACCCATTTATAATTTTTTCAAATAATAAACTACAAACTTATTTTGCACCACAAATTTCAAACATTCTTATGTTATATGGGTATCAAAAAAACGGGCTTGCCAAGAGTAACTAAAAAAAGATTAAATCTTTTAATTTTAACATGGCTGAAAACCCCAGATGGCGGACTACTTACTTTTAATGCACTTCTACTATCTGGGTATAAAATTCAAGGACTTGCTAACAGTAACTCGAAAAAAATTACATCTTTCTAAATCCAACATGGCAAAGCAATTAAGATGGATATCAAATAAAAGGGTTTGCTGAGAATAAAGTGACATCAATCCAAAATTGCGGACAAATTTGTTTTATCCTTTTCTACCATATGCGTATCAAGTAAAAGAAATTCTCAATGTAAATGCCTAATCGTATTTGTAAATTAACCGGCAAAATACCTTGCAACAATTAGTGTATTCCTTTTACCTTCTAGAACCGTTCTCCAAACTGTCAATTGTATCAAGAACGGTTCTGCGATATGAAAAAATGTCAAAAAATTGTAAAAGGAACAAAGCAAATGATGTGTTGAATAGGATAAAAGACTGAGAAGCCTGTTCAGCGATAACTAAATATTAAAAAATAAATTTATAGTTTAAAACAAGTTTTAAAACAAACTTAATATATTAATAATTAACGTATTTACACTAAAAAAATAATCTTCTTCCTTGAAACTTTTACCTTAAAAATATAACTTAATTACACAATTTATATGATATAAATATTTGTCACGAGATTTACCTGGGTGGATAAATAAATAAATTAATCTGATTGCTTTACATTTTTTAAATTTTTAAACTAAGTAAACAGAAGGTCAATCTCGCGACAAGCTTTTATATGATTTAAATTGTTTAATGGAGTTATATTTTTATAGCAACAGTTTCAACGAAAGAGTTTATCTTATAAAACGTTGTTTTAAAAATAGTTTTTTAGGTTTAATTTATTAACTAGCAATGTATGTATTGTACGGGTTGCAACATATATCTTTAATCAATTGAGCTAAAATTTTGTATGCACGTCTAGTTTGGATGACAATACATGTTTAGCTATATAATGTCGTTTTTAATCCAACATATCAAAACAACCAAGATGGTGGACTCATTTATTTTTAATGCACCGCCACGATATGGGTATCAAATGAAAGGGTTTGGTGAGAGTAAGTCGAATTTATTTACCAGAAAACCGTACATCAAACAAAAAAAGTCAACTTTAGAACAAATTTGTTCTAGACCCAAAAAGGATTTAGAAAATTATTTTTATTAAAGAAAAATGCAGTGGCGTACTATTTTTTCTAAAAACTATTTTCGTTAATGAAACCTTAAAACATTAAATCGCGCCAACCCTAACTTAGGCCAGAATTTTAAAAACCAACCCTATACCATTGGTTTTGTTTTGTAATAAAAACATCTATATTTACTTGTTTAATTAAAAAAAAGAATGACGGTAAATTACATACCCTTACGTAAGCTGTTTAAACTCGCTTGGCAGGCATTAGTCCCAAGAAATAGGTAGCTATTGGTTTTGTTTTGTAATAAAAACATCTATATTTACTTGTTTAATTAAAAAAAAGAATGACGGTAAATTAAATACCCTTACGTTAGCTGTTTAAACCTGCTTGGCAGGCATTAGTCCCAAGAAATAGGTAGCCAACCCTGTTTATCTACATACTGTAAACTGTTCATTTATATAAAAAAAATGTTACGTAATTCATGTTACTTTTTTTAATTACAAAATTTCAGGCCAGGATATATACACCCGTAAATTTATTTATTAATAACTTTTATTGCAAAAACATATATATACTTTCCAGGACCGTTAAAAAAATGTTGTTTTTTTATTCGTTAACATAAAGTTAAAGTACTCCATTCTAGTACACTACATAAAGTGTTAAAAAAAGTAACTTCTAAGCATTTTTTCACACTTTAAATAAGTGTTTTGTTTACATGCCTACTACAATAAACTTAATATCAATTTAAGCAATGTAACAGTAAACGCGACATAAACTGAACCAAACGGTCAAGTTACCTTTCATTTAGTCATTATTATTTGTTTCAGTTCATGTGTCACTAGTTTTAAAATTTGACAGTTTGCAAATAAATTTAATAGGAACTATTGAAAATTATTAACAATAATGAATTTGGATGACTAAGAAATTGAAAAGGAATTTATACTGCTTTAGTATTATTTCTACAAAAAATAAGTACATACAATTTTTAAAATGAAATAATAAATGCATAGTAATGAAGTGGATAATTGTCTCTTAAAAATAAGGAGACAATGAGTTCTTGTTGCAATATAATAGCTGTAGTTTAAAAATTAAAATAATAAGTTTGGATAAATAAAACATGTATGAAATGGTATTTTGGGAAATTTTTATGCGGTCGTGGAAAAAATATAGTATGTAAGACATGCATAAACTCATGGGATTGCCGCACTCGCCTAACGGCTCGTGCTGTCAAACTTCTCATTCGTAAAAAAGTATCACTCTGTGCACTTGTTACATAAATTACTATTTTCAAAAAAAAGATGAGGGTTCCATTTACATAGCCGCATCTTGTACTATAAGAACACACCTAATATCAAACCTCGTCGTCAGCAAAACTATTATCGGCAATTTGTGTGTGTGCAAGCATACCTCGTTACTTAGTGCACTGCCTTTTAAAACGGACGACTTGGGCCATTTTGACATAGCACAACTTAGAGCCCAAGTTTTTACTTTAAACTATCGGCCATCTTACTGCGAGGGATCTTAAGACGATCTTTGACGATTTATAGAACTTTTCGTTTAGCTAGTCAGGAGATCAAACTATTTTATTATAATTGCCTTTTTAAAAAATAGTTTTATTGTTTAAAAATATTATATTAAATTAATTTAAAACAAAATAAAAACCTGCATCATGGCTCACGAGTCACAAGTGAAAATCATTAAGTGGGAAAAGATCTTTCCCTGCACTATCAATAATAATATTTTTCACGACCGTTAAAGAAATGCTGTTTTTAAAATCATTGACATGAAGTTAAAGTACTCCATTCTAGTACACCACATAAAGTGTCAAAAAAGGTAACTTTTTTTAACACTTTGAAGCCTTTTCACACTTTGAATTAGTGTTTTGTTTCAATGCCTACTACAATAACCTTAAATATCAATTTATGCAATGTAACAGTAAACGCGGCATTAACTGAACCGAAGGGTTAAGTTACCTTTGATTTCGTCATTATTTCTTTTAGTTCATGTGTCACTAGTTTTAAATTTGGAGACCTGCTGCAAGAACCTTTTACCCCAACATCTGAGAATTGCTGCACACCTTGCATGCTGCAGTTGTTATAAAGGTTAATTTTTTATTTAAAACCCAATATAGTGTTGGCAACATTGACAAAATTAAGCAGTATTTTAATAAATATAGTGGTTGCAACGCGAAACGTTTACCTATGCGGTGACAGGTCCTCCTATCCTAATTTAATTTATAATTTGGGATTTCCCGATCGTAAATCCAGGTAAAATTGACGCCGTCGACCGGACCAAATCCACCTCCCATCTACGGTCGACCGTTATCGCGGTATAGCTATTTGCATTTAGGTGCCTCTCATCTGGCGCGCCGTGGAGTAAATTTCGCTGGTGTTTTTTAAACTTTTGTTTTAATTCAAGTTTGTGATATCCAAAACTAAATAATGAGTGTAGCAATTTCCTGTTTTGAATAATACTCTTTATTGCCATGCAGTCAATTTTAGAGATCAATAAATCCATTATTTTTTGAAATAGTCATGGTTTGGGTCAATTTTTTTAGCGGGAAAATTGTATTTATAGATTATAGAAAAATATATATGGGGTTCCATTTAAAATAACAAACTTGCCCCTATATACGGAAATTGACTGTTTTCGTAAGAAATAAATGTCACAAACCAAATGGCAAGGATATAAAAGAAACTTTAAAAAATCTAAGGTTTTTCATGAAAACCGCATTTTGATAATTTTATTTCTTAAAATTATTCACAGTGAAATGGGTTAAAATATAGTCGGACACCCTGTATTAGCATTGAACTGATGCATTTATAATTACACAAAATAAAATATGGCAGTTTAATTAAAATAATTTGACATATTTTCAAGTTATAACACGTAGCCATAAGCAATTTCGTCGGCAATATCAATGATGTGGCGTATCTCAAAAGTAGGAAAATCTGACTAGAGCTGATGTAATTGCTTAAAAAAGTTGCTTCTTAATATTACAAATTGGCATATGTTAGATTTTGATATTCTTTAAAGTTATAGAAATATAATACTAAGCCTATTTCATTTTACTAAAAAGAGTAGTACAAAAAATACCCTAAAAAGCACCCTCGTGAAATTTAAACATAAAGATACGCCGCTTCGTGATATTGAGGACGATTTATACCATATAATATCTTGTAGATTGCTTATTGCTCGTATGTTAAAAAGGAACATAGGTATCTTTCTGTGGAATGTTTTGAATAAATTAAATAGTCCAAGCGATTCCATTGCGCTTTAAGCCTGAGTTTAAGTGTACATTATCAAGTTTATTTCAAGTTGGCATTTGTGAGGCAAATTAAAATCAATAATTACTTACTGGGTACATTACCAATTTTAATATTTGTGAATTCGCTTTTGTTGTGGTTTCAGTTACAAATATAAGGTCAGTTTGGCCCTAACCCCAAAAAATAAACAATTTCAATGGCATTACACGTCAAACTTAACTGAACGACAACTGCTACGCCAACGGGAACGAAAAATATCAGTTTATGAATTGAGATTTATTCTCTCAAACAAGTTACACCAAATCTAATTGCTTTTATAATAAAATACCAACTATTCAGTTTTGTTGTGTCAAGGTAGTGTTAAGAAGGAAGATAATAATACATAAAATAGCGTGCAGGTTTGAGGTTAAGTAAAAGTGGGTCCTCATGAATCAAAAAGAAGGTGTGTTTTAGTAATAAAATGGAATTTAAATTGAGATCAGTGCTTCTAAGCAACCTGTTTCATAAATCTCAATAAAATCGGCGATACGACCGAAAATAAAAATATGACAACAAAATAGTCCCAATATAAAACTGGTTTACTTTTAGACTGCTAAAGTGAAAGACGAATACAGACTTAAAATAAAATATTTAAATATGTATACCCCAAAATTACTTGGTATATTTTCTTTATAAATGAATCATATACAGAAATGTTAAACCCCGGTCCTGTTGTTTGTTTTCGGCTAGTCAGTAATGTTTATGCGCATGCCCACAAGTATACTGCGCGGTGCCCACGTAGGGGTTATTGTGATTTTCGCTGCATTCATCCATATTTATTTTTCGCTTGTAACTCGAAAACAGGCTGACATTTTGAAAAAAAATATATGAAGCTCTACCCTTATTTTGTCAAGTAGAATTACCCTCTTAAGTTTCTGTGACCGATTTTTTGAATCACCCTGTATTTTAAATTGTTTTACGAGATTATACCGGTATGGAAACCAAACCGACGCGACGATCATATGGACCAGGACGTAAGGCGCCAATGTATCAAAAATAATTCTCATGTATTTTTCTGCAGAATCATGTTAAGAATAAAATGCTGATTACGACGACCCATGTTGCTAGCTGAATTTTGGTCAGAATTTTTTAAACCAAGAGTTGTTTTGACAATAATTTTTTTCATTTTATTTTGTTTTTAGCTTATTTTACCGAAAATGACTCTTACATTTTTCGAAAAATTATTTAATAAGTTATAACCATTTAAACCATTAAAAATGAGCAATTTGGTCCCAACTTTACCATTTAAATGATGATGACGACAATCTGAAAAGTTTGACATGTGTATTTTATAATAGAATTCTTGAATCCTTTATAACAATTGTAGAGTCAAGCCATTTGACAATTTTGACTTCCTAGATATATTTGTTATTTTCTTAACAAAGTGTGTTTTCTTGTTTCTAATCTCCAAAAATCTTTGCACTTTTCCTGTATGGATATGGTCTTTATATTAACAGCACCCAGATCGACTCTAAGGTGCTCGCGGCTAGGGAAGTTGTCTTAGTAATATACCTGACTTCAATTGTTCTAAGTTATAACTTAATACATATTAATTTTTAAAGAATTTTGGTTGCAAATGAAATTTAGTTAAAAAATAAAATAAAATTTTATTTGATGCAATAATTTTTTCCCTTAACTGTCAAAATAATTACGGTTAAAAAAAAATTGACCAAAATTTGAGTTGGCAACATGGGTGGTCGTAATCAGCAAAAAAATTCCACTAGAATTATTTTTGATACATTGGCGTCCATACGACCTGGTTTAATGGGCAAATCGTGCACTGCTGCCTTCTGATTTAAGCAGAACGAAATCAGGGGGCTCAGACTTACACCGCTTCCGTTTTGTGTCGGACGGTGACGCGGACAGCATACATCCCGCGTCAAATATTTTTGCATGCTTTTAATTTCTCGTGGTCAGTCAGTTCGTTTCCTCACCTGTAGTAAAAAAACAATTATTTATGTAAAAAAGTTATTTAAAAAAATAAAACGATAAGGGTTTTACAAAATTTTAGTAAATATTGCTCATTAATACTAAGTTTTGTATATTTTATTTACTGTTCATGCATTTTCTTTGTTAGGCCGTGTCCTTCCTTAGTAGCATGTTACAAAAACTTGTTGCTGATACCTGTTAAAAAGCAAATACCTTGTCGTTTGTTATAAAATTTGTTAGATAACATTGTTAATAACAGTGTTAAGTAGCAAGTGAGGAGGTGGTTTGCTACTTAGCACTGTTACCAACAATATTATCAAACATGTTTTTAAAAAAGCAACAAGTTATTTGTTTTTAACATGTATTAGCAACAAGTTTTGTAACATGTAACTAAGTGAGGTTGACAGCTTTACGTTATCCAATAAATTGTAAAAATAACTTTTACATAGGTAAGTAAACAGTTTAATAATTAAAGAAAATTTTAAAATATAATTATTAATAAAAATTTAAATTAAATGTATTTAGCAAAAAATACAAAAATTCCCAGTCCCATGAAAAGGCCATAAATTAAAATGTTTTTATAAAACAGTTGTTTCGTTTACCTACACAGTTATTTCCTTAAGAAAATGCACAAAGTGTTTAGCTAAATACCATTAAACAAAATCAGGTATTTTAAATTGCCCATTCATATTTTAAGCAGTTATTTGGATTACAAGCACTGTCGGCCGCTGCGGAGCAGGAGATTATTCAGGAATGCCAAAGACAATAAACGTCTACCTGTCTGAACAGTTATTCAAACTTACATGGCATTTAACAATTTTCTCTTATAGCAGGTGTTGCATATGGTCGACAATCTACACAGCGGTGCATACATTGACTAACTACATAGAAAAAAAACTTTACCCTAAATAATAAGCGATATCGCTAAGTACGTATGGTGGTGTTTCGTTACGCTTTTGTTTATTGTGCTAAATTTGTTTTGCGTCAATAATATTAACAATTATTTCAAGCAAAATGTCATTTAGAGAAATCTTAAGGACAAAGTTTGTAATCTAAGTAAAAATTGGTTAAACGCCATAATTTGACAAAATCACCTTTTTATCACACTGCTAAAATATGTTCGTTTACTATTTACACTGTATAAGCATCAGGTAAAGGTATATCGGCCAGTAAAGCAACAACAAAGGATGTAGGATTAGTCATCCAATCAGAAATGCTTACATGCCGGTAAGTTACGTTAGGACTGTCTCTTTTCCTCACATTGCCTATGTGTTACTTTATTCCTTTTAGCTGTATCCCGTAGAAATAAAATGTATTTTTTAAAGGATAAAGCATTATTTTATTTTCATAAGTGAACAATCTTCAGAAAGAATTTTCGTAATGCAACCCATATTTTCTTTGGTGAGTATTTCTGTTAAATAATATTTGTTTTTCCTAAAAAAACTCATAAAATATTTTTAGGCAATGTATCCAGAACAAAATATTCAAATTTAGAAAACATGCATTACATTTAATTTAAAACGTTTATTTTGGTTTTCATAAAACGCTAATGTTATGTCTGCGCGAACAAAAGTTAAATTTCATGGGCGAAAAAAACGGGTTTGTGTGCAAGCCAGTTGAGGGTAAACGCACCTGGCGCTAAACAAACTATTCGCATTATTCAGCACTTGTCAACGGCGCGGCGTCCTGGTTTTCTGTTCGGAAGTACGGTAGTTATCATTGCCGTCACGGTCAGACCGCGGACGGTGCCCGTGTTTGTGCTTTGCCAAGTTTTTATGCGCATGTCTGTCCACCCATTCATTTGTTTACTGCCCGAGGTCGTAAAAATCCGAAAATGCTTCTTGCCACTGCGGATCTAAATGTAGGTTATCTATGGGGTAAAACTGGAGATTGTACAATTTTAAACTAGGCTCCTCATCGTAATGAAAACTGCCATCCGGCGGTTTTAGCTATTTATGTAAAATAAAAACCACAAAAATCTAAAATTAATTTGTTATTACCGGCGCTATTTAACATTTTTTGTTCACGTTAAAACGATGCTTGTGATGTAAATGTAAAATCTTTTAATTTATATAAATGACCTATGACCTAATGTGTAAAATTTGTTAAAACACAAAATAAATTTAATGTTTTATTATTTAATTGTTTCAGAGGTTTTGATTTTATTTGTTTACAGCAGGAAAATTTGTATACCGATGCGATGGGAGAAGAAAGGTGTAAAATAGCAAATTATAAAACTAGTGCAGGTTGTTTCCTAACTGTGGTAGGAAAATCTATAGGGGCGTATTCCCAAACCATTTTTTTCTTAAAAGGTACATGTAAACAGGGGTTCTTAAATTTTTTGTTCTCAAATCAGGGTGTTTTCAAAAACACTTTTTCACCAAAATTTGTTAGACCAGATATAAACGTTATTTAGTTAGGTATTTTATTTCTGTTAATACATAATTTCTTAAAAGTGGGTTATAACACTTAATTTTTAAAGGAAAAAATGCTTTTATGTTTCTTTTTTGTATGGATCCAGGATTATGCAATTTAGCGAGTTTTTTTTTTATAGATAACTAGGATAAGCAAGGCTACCAAAAATAAAAAAACAACAAAAAAATATTTTGTTTAGGGTGCTTCATCAAAAAAAAAATATAAAAGTTTTAAAAAGTTAGTGGCCTACATTTTATAAATATTATTACTTGCACATGTGTCCCACGCCTCTACTGGTCTCACTTTTATTAAATCCTAGAGTTTAGGGGCTAAATATACCTTCCATATTTCAACAAATGCCACACCCAAATTTTATTATAATTGAATATGGCATATTTAAGATATTGTTAAAACCCCTGAATTTGTTTTAAAAGTTTAACACCCTGTGTCTTAGAAAGAAAGTATATTTCCGGACCTAGATGTTTACATATCTTTTTTTTTATTAAATTGGCATAGGAATACGACCTTAAATTTTCTTACCTCAATTAGGGAAACACCTTGTATATCTGGTAATATAAATTAATTTTTTATGTTATTGGCTTTTAAATTTGAAATAATAATTTTCTGATCAAACCAAAATCATTTTTATGATATTTTTTAAGACTCCTATAAAAGTCATCAAATTGTAAATTTTATATGCATGTTACTGGTAATATTATTTAAAACAAAATTAATTAAAATTTTTCTAAAAATAAAAAATAATCGTAGGTCTCTTAAAGAAAAGTTATGGTCTTAAAGGTTTTGCGAACCCTCTAAAAACAAAATTAACATTTTCCTTAAATAAATTATAGTTTTCTTTGTGAAACAAAAAGGGATTCAGAATGACTTTTTTTGAAATTTATTTTTCAATATATTTTTCCTCTTGTAAAAACTGTTCGTGGACAGTCTGTTAGTCCTTTAGAGAATATTTAGGTTTAATTTTAGTAATGGCTCCTCTGGCGCCCAACACAATCAATTGAGAAAAGCAAAACCGATTCGAAAAGACGTTTCTATTTACTGCTTTTTGTTCAGTACATAGAAAACCATAAAGATGCCCACAGCCTGCGTAAAAGCTCACACCGAAACTATTCGCCTTGAAAGGTAGATGGCACTAGCAATTTTATGTCTAAAATAAGCATTCGAGATCATAGGTATTTTACCTACTTATTAGGATGGTCTTTAAAAAAAAATTTACGACCCCCGTAAAAGCTTTCTTTTATAAAAAAACACTGGAAAATATACAGGGCGATTATTTTTAGGTCGGCACTATTGTTAACTTTTTTATTATTGGAGATACAAAGTCGGTTAAATTAGCTAAGTAGTAGCATTTCTTCCGCTGATTAGCTTGCTGCCACTAAAAAGAATAATCGGGTTTTCGATTCATTGCAAAAGTTATTGCTAATTGTAAAAGCGGCCCTAAAAAGTAATTTTGACATTAAAATAATTTTTAAGGCACTTTTAAGATCATTCTCAAGACGTCATAGGGAAACAGTTTTTAAACTTAAAGGATTTCTTATTATTGTTTATTTTCTAAAATGAAAAAAAATCTTTGTAATATTTTTAATTTTATTTTTTATCATAAAAAGTGCAACGCCTAAAAATATTGTATCAAAATTACCCATTTTTTTGTTGTTTTATTTACAATATTATTTCCTACAGTGTTGACACTTTTGCGTAAAACGAGGCACGGAAAGTTCTTAAAACCATAGGAATAATTTTTACACCTAAAAATGAGTCTAGTTATCTTTCTAATTAAATGATTTATGTCTTCTTTGGAAATTGCATCCCATGAAACATAAATTTTATTCCTCACTTCGCTGAAGTACTTGGTTGTATAGACTATCTATTGACGCTTCTCTCTACCATGTCTTATGGGGCACAGATCGGTAGAACGTGCAGGCAAAGGAAGAATGTAAACATTATATGGTTCTTGACGAAAGAGATTTAGAAGACCAATATGTTGTCGTGCTTTATCCTGCGCACTTTCCTTTAAACATATCACTTTACGTTACCCGTACACAAAACATATACAGGGTGTTTCCTAATTGCTGGTACGAACAATTATTTTTGTAAAAAATATATAAATATGGGCCCTCAAATTTTTTATATTTAGGATACAGGGGTGTTAAACTCTGTGTGGTCCAGGAATATGCAATTTACCGGATTTTTTTTTTCCTGGAAAACTAAGTTGCGTAAATATTAAAAAACAAAAAGTTGTATTTTTAAATGTTTTATCTGAACAAAATATAAAAATAGCCAGAAAAGTAAGTGGCGTCCATTTTCTTGTTAATAATACTAACTAAGGGGCGTTCCACGCTCCACTGGTATAACTAATTAAAATTAAATAAGGGCTTAATTAACCTTTACAATTAATTACAAATAGTACCACAGCCAAATTATATTAAAATCGGATAAAGAACATTTGACATATTAATAAAAAAACTGTGTTTTTTTTCAAAGTTAAACACCTTGTATCTTAGAAACAAAGCATTTTCGGACCTATGTTTATATAAACTTTTTTCACAAAAATTGGCCTAGGAAAACGCCTTTAAATTTTCCTAATGCAATTAGAAAACACCCTGTATATTGCCCAAATAAGATTTATTTAATTTAAAATACCAAACTAACAAATAAACCCAGAAAAGTGTGGTACTACTAACTACAATGGTAATTAAATTTTTGCCTATGGAAAATGTATTTAATTGAAATTTTGTTACATGAAGGCACCATCGGGAAATTTTCAATTGACTTAAAATTTAATAATTAACCATATCATGACATGTACCAGGAATCCTGGGGGCGCTGTAACAAGGGTAAGCTTAATATGTGTTTAACTATTTAGGAAAACCGCAGCGCTAAACTTAGCAGGGCTGTTAAATTATGACCTTGGTATCGTGTGTACTCTATATGATAAAACTGGCCTAAAACAAGTTTGTCAATTTAGTCAAATTACCCTTTATTTTAAAATTCTTTGACACTTTTTGCCATTTTTTTTTGGGTTTGTTTATTAAATTCACTGTGCTAAATTTAAATGATGAGTCAAGGGAAAAACGAGGCTTATAGCCAGATCAAACACAATTTAAACAAAATATTATTTGACTTTTCTCCAGAATAAAGATATTTAATAAATATTTTACGCAAATTAAACTTTTATACAGGGTGATTCAAAAACCGATGGGGTGATTCTTCTTGACAAAATAAGGGTAAAGCTTCATAAATTTTTTTCGAAATGTCATTCGTTTTCGAGTTACAAGCCGTCAAAGTTCAAGTTTTAATTTTTTGTGTTTTGAATTGCCTGCATACAGGAAAACTAATTTGATTAATATTTGAAAGATAGGCTCAGTCGTCTGCACTTCATCATTTTAGTAACAATTGATTGTGTGCCGGTAGAGGGCACTTTACCAATTGTTTTCTTGTCATAATTCTTTAGTGTTGACAGCTACAGTAGATTTGGCATGTTTTCTGAAAGACTGATAGCAGGCCATTAAATAAGGTGCACTTGCTTTACCTCGCTAAATCCAACGGTAAAGACGCAAATGACCGTTAAAACTTAAGTGGTAAATTTACTTTTCTTATTTCGTTACAACCAGCTAGCAGGTAAATAGCTATCAAAGTATACTAAAGCTGTCAGTTTAACATCAAATAAATTCGCTTTTTAAACTATTTAATTTATAATCTTAAAATAACTAATAATGGCTAATCACTGATATTCAAATATCGAATATTGTGATATCCATTTTTGTTATGGAAAAGCAAATGCAGGTAATGCAGAGTTGACAAGAAGATATTATATGGAGAGTTATCCGGAAAGAAATATCCTTTATGCTCAAACATTTTCCAGTGTGCACAGAAGGCTTGCGGAATGTAGTTCCCTTCAAAAGTTATAGTGGAAATAGGGAAAGACCTAGAACTGCTAGAAACGTGCCACAAGAAGAAAGGATGCTTGAAATTATTGAAGATAATCCAGGTACTAGTACTAGAAAAATTGGGAATAAAGTGCGGCTCTGTCAGGCTAGTTCATGGAGGGTACTAAGAGACGAACCTTACCGTTTCATTTACAAAAGGTGCAGGCTATTTATGACGATGATCGGCCGAGACGGTTGGAAATGTGCAATCAGATCCTAGCTAAGTATAAACACGATAATCGAATAATTGGCCTCATCTTTTTCACTGACAAAGCTGCTTTCACTCGTGATGGCATAAAAATCTACACAACATTCACACATATGCTTACGAGAACCCAAACAATGTGGTAGAAACGAAACATCAGCGTAGATTTTCACAGAATGTGTGGGCAGGGATAATAGGAGATTTCCTTATTGATCCTTATTGTTTGATGGCCCATTAACTGGTGACGTATACTTAGATTTTATCCAAAATCGTCTTCCATTGTATCTGGAAGATGTGCCATTGGAAGTAAGGGCCAACATGTGGATCCTCCAAGACGGAGCTCCGCCCCACTTTAGTATACGTGTCCGGCAGTATTTGAATGCAACGTATCCGGAGCGAGGTCACCAACCTTAATCCTATGGATTTTCTCTTTGGGGTCATTTGAAACAATTGGTGTACAATACTTCAGTAATCAACGCCGAGGATCTTCGCTTCAGGATAATCGAAAAGTGCCAAATTATTAAAGAAACACCAGGAGTTTTTTATCGAGTTAGGCGACATTTTCTAAAGAGTCTTAGGAAATGTATTGAAGAAATGGGGGACATTTTATGAATATTTTTAGTTTGGTTTAGTACTGTTTCATTAATTTTTAGCAATTGAATGTATATCGCAATAATCCATATATGAATATTTACTGATTAGCAATTATTAGTTATTTTAAATTAATAAACTAAGTAGTTTAGAAGGCGTATTTTATTTTACACTGACAGCTTTAGTATAATTTGTAAAGTAAAATAGATATTTACTTGGTAGCTGGTGGTAATGAAATGAGAAAAGTAAATTTACCACTTAATTTTTAAGGGTGATTTACGTCTAAACTGTTGGGTCTATCGATGTAAATAAAGGGCATCTTTTTTAAAGGCCTGGTATCAGTCTTTTGGAAAACATGCCAAAAACTACTGTAGCTGTAAACACTAAAAAATTATGACAAAAAACAATTTTCAATGTGGGTAAAGTGCCCTCTAGCGACAAAGAATCAATGTGAATTGTTACTAGAATGATGAAACGCAGACGATTTAGTCTAGGTTTTAAATATTAGTCAATTTTTTTTTGTAAGCGAGTAATTTAAAAAACAAAAACTTAAACTTAAACTTTGACGGCTTGCAACTCGAAAACGACTAACATTTTGAAAAAAATTTACTTATTTTGTCAAGTAGAATCACCCCCCTAAGTTTCGTGTTCAATATTTGAATCACCCTGTATATTATAAAAGCTATGTTGCCCTGGCAATAATATATTTAATGTTAAGATTACTTTAAATAAAATAAATTTAAAATAAATTATTTAATAAAAATAACCACTTTCATTTATATAAAACATTTACTTTCTATACAGAGAAAATTGCAACTCTTTCATAAGTTCAAAGGACTTCCGGTTGAAATTATTTTACAATAATCCAATCATAAAATTAGTTCTTAACGAGGCTGTCAGGCATGAATTGATCCCTTGAATGCCTCTTAAAAATGTGGAAAACTTTATCAAAAATTACGGTTGATCTGACTAAAATTGTGTAAAACTTTTTATTATTAATGACTTATGATTTAACGTGATTTAACTTTGACATTACTTTTTTAAAATTAATTGAATGGTAAAGAATAAACCTTTAGCTATCATAACCGGGTAAAAAAATAAAAATAGTTTAGCCATATAACAGGTATTTTTTAGGATTAGTTTGTTTTCAAGAAATATAAATTTAAACAAAATATTACTTGTCCCTTCTCCAAAACAAAGATATTTTATAAGTATTTTAGAAAAATTAAATTTTTTCGACAGGTTGTTTCCTAATTGCGGTAAGAAAATTTAATGGCGTATTCTTGAGCCAATTTTTTAAAAAAGAAGTTTGTATAAGAATAGGTCTGAAAATGCTTTGTTTCTTAGATGCGGGGTATTAAAGTTAGGGTATTTTTTAAATTAGGAACTTAATTTTGGTCCAAAATAATTTTAATTAGTTTAGACTATCTTGGCAAATATTTTTGACAAAAAATGTGCTCTACTGAATTTTGTGCAACTTTAATATTTTTTTCCGGATGAAACACCTAATAATAAAACTCTTTTGTTTTTTCAGATTTTTACATAGCTTGCCTATTTTTCCAAGAAAAAAAAGATAAAATTCGCTAAACTGCATAGTCCTTGACCATACAAAAAACATTAGGGCATTTTTTGGCTTTTAAAAGTTAGGTATTTTAATTTCTCGATAGCAATTATATAATAATAACAACGTATACTTAATTAAACAACAGTTATATCTAGTCTAACAAATTTTACTTAAAAAAGTTATTTTTTTTCTAGTTTTATAAAAAGTTTAACACTCTGTATCTCAAAAACGAAAAGTTTGAGTACCCGTGTTTATATAAACTTTTTTTAGAAAAATGGCTTAGAAATACGCTCTTAAATTTTCTTACCGCAATTAGATAACACCCTGTATGGAAAGCCTAATGTTCCTAAAATATTTATTAAATATATTTATTTTGGAGAAAGGCCAAATATTATTTATTTATATTCCTAAAAACAAATAAACTATAAAAACCTATTATTAAGGTAAACATTTTCTTCACAACTTTTATTTTCTTACCTGGTTATGATACCTAAAGGTGTATCTATTACCAGTAAATTAGTAGAAAAAGTACTGACAAAGTCAAATAATCTGTCATTTTTAACCAAAAGATTTTCACATTTTAATAAATCAATAAATAAATATATATTTAAATATATATATATATATATATATATATATATATATATATATATATATATATATATATATATATATATATATATTAAATGAGCAATAAATAAAATTTAAAATTAACAAGAAATAATAACAATAACTATAGTGTCCCCGTGGGGAGAAGAGTCTCAACAAATCAATCAAGTAAGTCACTTAAGCATTGATGTAAACATCATTATAAAACATTTTTTTCTTAATCAAATTCTTTAACACTGGTAGTTTAACGTCTAAATCTATATCTCTACAATAGCTATTACTCAGTTTACAAAATCTATTAATCGATGATGCTCCACCATAGTTTGTTCGGTGATGCCCAATGTAAAGGTGTCATGATCGCGCAAATGTCTTTGAGGATTAGTCAGATCAACGGTAATTTTAAATAAAGTTTTCCACATTTCCAAGGCGCGCTCAAGGGATCAGTTCACGTCTGGCCGCCTCGTAAAGAACTTATTTTATGATTGGATAATTATAAAATAATTTCAACCGGAAAACTCTTGAACCTATGAAGAGGTTGTAAGAAAACAAATAAACTATAAAAAAATTAAAACACAATATTAGAAGTTATTTATATCATATATATATTTAACCAAAATATGTAAAAAAACCTTTATTATAGATATTTTATTACTTTAAAGGTTTTCATAGCAACACAGTGTAGTTGTCGTTAAAAATACAACAGTTTTCTAGTTCAAAATTTCAATTTTACATCATTTATCTTGTGACTTTAATATATTCTAATAATGTATTTTTATATAGGGAAAAGTTTTGAGAATTAGGTTCTTGGTTTTTTTGCCTCCTTCCGTTTCGTGTTTGATGACAATACAACCCCGAGCTGAAATCCAAAAGTTCTTTCCTTTGAATAATAAATATCTGCATTTTATATATGACCTTTACAATTTATTTTATTGTTTAGAAAAAAATGCGTGACATAGGGTATATTATGTAAAAATGCAAGTGCATTTAAAATAATCAAAAAATTTAAATACAAAACTGTTACCTGGACACCGCAATACAAGGTGGTAGCCGAGTTATTTGAGATACTTGGAATATGAATTCTATGACTAATTTTAAGCAAAAATGATTCTATTTACATTACTTCTCTTCCGAACTTTAGACCGTTTTTAAATTATTTGAGTTTGAAGTTGCCAAGATATAAATTCTAGAGTAATAAAATACCAATGTTGCGACTAGTTTGCATAGGTTATTGAATAATTAGCACCTTGAGTTGTAATATTGAACGTTTCTTCGTGTATAGGCATCATTAACAGCTGTATTTTTTCGCAAAACATGCTAACTAACTGAGTCGATGGTATTACCATTGCAATATCCATATACGAAATAATGTCCGCGTATTTCTCATGGAAATAAAATACAGGCATGATTTTTACACAAGTTATACGATAATGTAAAATAACCAACAGCCGTCCATAATGACAATTTAAGAAACAAACAATCATTATTACAACTCAAGGTGCACATTATTAAATTACCTATGGCTGGTCGCAACAATGTTATTTCATATTATTCTAGAATTTATGCCTTGGCATCTTCACACCTTAATAGTTCAAATATGATTAGGAATTCGGAAAAACATTATTATTATTTTTGCTTTATTGTTCATAGAATTCATATCCGAAGTGTCTCGATTCCTCGTCGGTCACCCTGTATATGTTTTTTTCATTTTTTTTTTTGACAAAAAGTACTCTAAATGATGTGAAGGGCATCTAACAGCAAATGAAAGAATGTATGCTGACTAACTGACTGACTGACTGTTTACTTGGTATAGCAGCGCCGCCCAATGATATTTGATTCTTAAAGCAACACCGCCAATTACACAAAAAAATGGATATGTAGACAGAGCCTGATTACAAATAGTTTTAATAATTACCGTAATTTTTTAATGACAGCACAGTAAAAATATTTGTTACTTTACAAAATATTCTCCAATTTAGTTGTCATGTGTAACACTCTAAATTTTCAGGTGTTAAAACAGTAACACTTTAGTGGTTTCTGTATCAACAAGTGTTTCTACACAAAAGTTTCATGACACAATCAAATTATTTCTTGACAAATTGGCACAGTCCATTGCGTCGGCGCATTTAAAAAGTGCGCTGCGAGTTTCAGCAAAATACACAGAACACAAGTGATTTCAGCGTACCTGAAATTTTATACCTACCCTGACCACCAGATAGCGAAAGTTGTCACCGGACCAATCAGAAAATTGGTCACTGCCTATGTCGAGTTTTTATTGGTCGATTGGACTACTTTCGCTATCTGGTAGTCAAGGTAGGTACTAAAATTTCGGGGTACGCTGAAATCTCATCTTGTGATGTTCTATGAATTAGTATTCTTTTGGTTTCAGTCACGGTTTCTTGGACGAAGATGTCATATCACAGTTAAATTATTTCTTGACAAATTGGCGCAGTGCGTTGTGTTGCTCTATATAAAAGGACGCTGCAAGTTTCAGCCTATGGTTTCATCACAAGAGTATCATGACACCGACACAATCAAATTGTTTCTTTGTGTCGTTTTGTTTGCGACGATCGGATGTTGGTGTCATCCGTGGTATGATTGCATTAATACGAAGTCTTAAATTACGGCATAAGGGGCGGTCACATCAACTCTCCGATCAATAAATACCCATATTTGCAATTCGGTGTGTTTAGGTGAAAAAAATAATAATTAGAGTCAAGGGATGTGGCATAAAAGGGGCGGAGGCATGGTCATTATGCCCCCCTCTATGACTGCCCCTAGCCTTCATCTGTTTAAGAGTTGCTATAGAAAATCGTTTTCATCTGAGGTGTCATTACATTCATGGAGATGGTGCGCCACTGATTTTTCCTAAAATAAAAATTATTTTTAACATGTCCGTTGAATTTGGAAAAACTTTGATATTTTCAATCTTTCTTTCCGACTTAACACACGCACTGTATGGCACAAAGCTTAGTGCTTATAGCTTAGTGTTATGAATCTAATGAAATTTAAACAATATTTTTAGATTTTGGTCGCGATATTTCCAAAACTATAAAAGATAGACATATTAAATGTAATATGTTTCTAAAGCTCTTTAAATACCTTTTAATGGTGATACAATACACAGCGTGTTTTATTTTAAAAGTGCTATTTTACCATGAAGCCTTTTTATCTTTCCCCTTAAAGGGCGTTAAAAATTTTACTAGTTTGCTTATTACTTGCTTAATGGCAAACACTTAATTTAAGTAACCCTGTATCCCAGGCAATTGAATTCCTAAAGTTAAAAAACCCGCAAAAAATACCCAATCAATTTTGAATTATTCGAAATTGCGACTTAAACGCAAAGGTAATAACAGTAAAAGTTTTCAAAATCGCATTATATGACACATCCCAAAGACCTGATTTAGTTCTATTAATACCCATCCCGTTCATTTAGGAGGACCTTTCCTAAAACGAGTTTAGATACGATTCGGGTAGCTACTAACATAAAAATTTACGATGTACGAAGTTGAAGAGACACATTGGCGTGGAAAAAAACTGGGATAACGCAAAATCTTTTAGGATGTGCCCATTTTTTTTTATTTTACCCATTAAAAGAATAATAAATTAGTCGTTATAGGATTATAATTTAAACGACAAAAAAAATCCGTTTTTGTTAAATTGTCTTGATACTTTCATACAAAAAAAACAATAAAATTATTTTTTGGCGAGTAATATACAGGGACTAAAGGGTAATCCATATTAAGTGTCCATCATTGGTAACTTTGTTATGACTCGAAATACGAAATCATTTCTATAAGAAAGATCTTTTAAAAAAGTCCATATGTGATATATACAATTTTTCATTGTTTTGAAAATATGGCCATCCTCAGAATTTAATATCTAGTATATGGTATTATCACCGAACATTGATGTTCGGTGGTATTATCATTAAAAAGTATTTTAAAGAGCTTTAAGAAAATACCACATTTGATGTCTCTATCTTTTATAGTTTTGGCAAAATAGCTATACAAATATAAAAATAGATATTTTTCCCGTTTTATTTCTGACACTAAACTTATTGCTTATAGCTTAAAGCTGAGGTATCATGGAAATTACACGTAATTTTAAGATTTGAATGGCCATATTTTAAAAACTATAAGAGATAGACAGTAGAGGTATTTTCATAAAGCTCTTTAAAATATCTTTTAATGATAATACTATACTGGGTGTTTTATTTAAAAATGTAAGCCTACTACCAAAGGCCATGGACCATTTTTTTGTAGATTTGAAGGATGTTTCCCAATTGTGGTAAAAAAATTAAAAGTATTTTAGGAACCTATTTTATGCAAAAACAGTTTATATAAATATAGGTCCGGAAATGCATTGTTTCAAGGTATAGCGTGTTAAACCATAAAAATGCATTTCTATTGATATTTTAATTATTCCCTAAACGGTATTAGTAAATTTCCAAAGTATTTTATTAAGTCATGTGGCGTTCCAAGAGGCACCTAAACAAACATTTCTGAGAAAAAATGTATGTCTGTGAGATTCGTGTATTTTTTTCTTAGCCTACTAAAAATAAAGCTTTTTTAATTTAATTTTTTCTTTCGTTTTGTGCTTAGTTTTGGAAAAAAGAAACTGTACCACCCAAGACACACAAAGAAATTTTAAAACACTTTTATCTACTAGCGGGTGAAAAAGCAGCACTTTTTCGGCACGCAATTTAGTTGGAAAGTGTCACTTTTCCGCACTAGTGCGGAAAAGTGGACTCCTTGCAAATTTCCCACTTAAACAGGTACACAAAATGTTTTTTAATTCTAAAATGTGACTAACTATAATTTTATTATTGGCATAGTATTTTTTTACTTATACAAATTTAGTGTAAAATCCAACGAAATATTCACTTAAAATTAATATTGTTTTAAAAACATTGTTTTAAAAATCCAGGAATGTATTATTAAATTAGGAGGCAGAAAAGCTGTATTTTTATTTTTTTTAATAAAAATATAAAAAAATTATAAATAACCCTTTTATGACTACAAATTACACCCGCCAAAGTTTATTAAAATCATTTTAGAACTATGTAATTATGGGAGGAGATACCTGTAAATGCTTTAATTTTTACTGACGTTTATGATTTTTTTTTTCATAAAAAGATTTATTATTTAACATTTTTTAGTAAAATTGGTATGTAGTTTACTCAAATAATAATAAATATAAGATTTTTTTTAATTTTATTATATCAAAATGGCGGCTGTACGCTAAATTTTCCTAGGAAGGTCAGGGAGAGACTTCTTATTCGGTGTGGACAGCTCTAGTGATTTAAAAATCAAAAACAAAAATTTGTTGTGTTTGTTAATATCATAATTTGTCATCGAGACCTAAAAAAAAGCAAAAAAATAATAATCCAAGGAACACAATGCTTAAAAAAATATAATAACTTTTTGGCTTAATCTTTTCATAAGATTAGTCAATACCTTTTTAAGTTATTGTGCTCCGCTGAACCCCAAAATAAAGTTTTGAGAAAAACGCGTTTAAAGTTTAAATAGAGTGCTTGTCTAAATTCAGGATCCCCCTCCTAGCTTTTTAAATAATGTGTTTTTGTTTTTAATTTGTTGACCTTAGTAAGACAACATAAACCAAATTTTAGACAACGCCATTTTAAACGAAAAAAAATTAAATGGAAAGGAGTGCCTTGTAACATATCATTTTAAAGTTCACTGAGCCAGTACTTTATAACCCCAGAATATAAAAGTCCATACATTTGCCCACTAACAAAATTGCGGTACTTTGAAAATTACCTGAATACCTCATTTGGATGGGCCATATTTCCGAATCTAATAAAATTGGATACAGTTGGATAAAATTGTGGTATTTTCTTAAAGTTCTTTTAAAGGATTTAATTATTGGTTTATATTTATAAAAATATACCAGAGTAAGGACAACAAGTATAATTTAATGACGCACCCTGTAGTTTTATATCACCATTAAAAAGATAACTAAAGGACCTTTAGGAAAATATCACAATAGGCATATCTAACTTTATTAGTTTCTGGAAATATGGCTATTTAGATTGGGTATTTAGGTAATTTTCAAAGTACATTTTTTGCATAGGTAAAGGTGATGTAATCTTATATTCTTAGGTTATAAAGCGCTCATCAGGCGCTTTAAAATGATGTGCCACAACACCTTCTTTCCATCTAATTTTTTGTTCAAAATAGCGCCCAGATGTCAGTTTGACATTTATCTTTGTCATTTCTTTGCCTAAAATTTGGTGTAATTCGTTCGATTAAAAAAAAAAAAACATAGCTTTATTGAAGTCACATATTTGTGTCCAAGCCTGTATACATCAAAATAATTTTGACATATAAAATGTATGTCTGGGTATACCTATACTAAAAAGTTTAAAAGTTTTATGAATGACGTAAATAAAGTAAGTTAAGCTTGTCAGACTAACCCGGTATGTGTGGCAAATGTGTTTCATACCAATATATTTACTGCTTATTATCGGTTTTATCTCTTTTTAAATTTTGCATATAGTATCATCTTGGTAAAAGTTAGAAAAACGCTTGAGTTTAAAGAAAGTTTAATACATTTTTATTACTTATTAAAAAACGCTATAAAAATAAAGATATCTTAAAGTCCCTCTGCAGCTGTACTTCGAGAGCTCATGGGTGTTTATAGGGTAAAAAAATGCTTCGCTTTGGGTTATATTTAAGAGGTTATTAAATTCAGTGAGACGGTAAAAAATTAACATAAAACTATTAATAATAATTTTATTAATATTAATATTAATTCCAATTAAATGAGAAACTATTTGATGTTTGTTGACGTTTCGGTTTATTATTAAACCATCTTCAGAATCTATAATTTAAAAAACAACGATCTTAATTTTAATACAAAGCAAAAGAAAAATATTATACAAAGGGCGCTGCTATTATTAATATAAAATAATTTAAAATTAACATACCTTTTTAAACTTAATCACTAATATTTAACAAATTAAAACTACAATGTTACATTTTGAAAGCTTGGAGAGAACTAAAATTTTTTTTCCAGTAATCTTGGTTTTATTTAACGTTTATTATACCTTTCGGTTTTTCCTAATTTTGATAGTAAAAATTTGCATTTTATTATCCTGTAATAAGGTTATTATATACAATACTAAGATTATTTGTGTCGGTCCTATGGTTTACTGTATTTTTGGTTTTTTAATGTGAATCATCTCTTTTATATTTCTTTTTCTAAAATTTGTTTCGTAGTCTAAAATTTGTACGTTTTTAAAGTCAAAATAATGTAAGTTTTCTATTGCGTGATTAGCTAGTGCTGTCGAATTTTCTTTAATGTTTCTAATACTTGATTGATGTTCTTTTATTCTATTTTTTAAATACTGTTTTGTTTGGCCAATGTATGATTTTGGACAGTTTAGACAGTCTATTTTATAAATGAGGTTTGTTTGTTCTAATTGTGGAATTTCGGGTTTAAGTTTAGTAAAAGTGTTTTTGAGTTATTTAGTGGTTTTTCAGCAACATAAATCTTAAAAGTCTTAAAAGTCTTAAGATGAAGTCAGTTATACATAAAATTATCACAGAACTCTATCACTAATATCGATCGAGTAATATAATATATATAGAGCCCTTGATGAATACCAACACAAAACAGTGATAAAGACAAAAATACATTTCATTACCCTATAACCCTGAAATAAATCATAAAATTAAAAAAGTTTTAAAACCATTTAAAATTCATGTTGCTGAAAAACCACTAAATAACTCAAAACACTTTTACTAAACTTAAACCCGAAATTCCACAATTAGAACAAACAAACCTCATTTATAAAATAGACTGTCTAAACTGTCCAAAATCATACATTGGCCAAACAAAACAGTATTTAAAAAATAGAATAAAAGAACATCAAACAAGTATTAGAAACATTAAAGAAAATTCGACAGCACTAGCTAATCACGCAATAGAAAACTTACATTATTTTGACTTTAAAAGCGTACAAATTTTAGACTACGAAACAAATTTTAGAAAAAGAAATATAAAAGAGATGATTCACATTAAAAAACCAAAAATACAGTAAACCATAGGACCGACACAAATAATCTTAGTATTGTATATAATAACCTTATTACAGGATAATAAAATGCAAATTTTTACTATCAAAATTAGGAAAAACCGAAAGGTATAATAAACGTCAAATAAAACCAAGATTACTGGAAAAAAATGTTAGTTCTCTCCAAGCTTTCAAAATGTAACATTGTAGTTTTAATTTGTAAATATTAGTGATTAAGTTTAAAAAAGGTATGTTAATTTTAAATTATTTTATATTAATAATAGCAGCGCCCTTGAATAATATTTTTCTTTGCTTTGTATTAAAATTAAGATCGTTGTTTTTTAAATTATAGATTCTGAAGATGGTTTAATAATAAACCGAAACGTCAACAAACATCAAATAGTTTCTCATTTAATTGGCAATATTATTATTAAAGTTAACGTATTGACTCTACATAGATAGATAGATAGATTATTATTTATAGCTAAAGAAAAAATTAAATAAAAAAAAAAAACTGTCGGTTTAGTGTCCTAATTAATCAAAATTCTATTTCAGTTCAAAATTTGCCTGCTTTCGCCTACTTACTATTTTAGTTAACTACTTGATAAATCAAATACTTAGGAAAAGTCCCCACTTTACTCGAATACCGCGGCATCAAGTATGAGGTGTGTTTTTTGTTTATGTTACTCACCACAAGCAGTTTAACTTTTCTTTTCTTTTCATGACACAGCAAGCAAGAAACGCATACAGTGCTTGTCTAAATTCAGGACCCCCTTCTAACTTCTGAATTGTTTAGCAGTTTTATATGAAAATTTGAGGACTTTAGTGAGACAACATAAACCAAATTTTAGACAAGAAACGACATATATAAATGTTAAAATGAGAGCTAGGCGCCATTTTGAAAACAAAAACCAAATGGAAAGGGGAGTTCTTGTGGTACATGATTTTAAAGCTCTGACAGGTACTTCATAATCCCAGATTATAAAGTCCATACCTTTACCTACTACAAAATGGCGGTATTTTGAAAATTACCTGTATACCTGATTTGGATGGCCATATCTCAAATACTAATAAAATTGATATAACTAATTTAGTATTTTCTCAAAGGTCTTTTTAATGGCAAACTTATATACAGGGTGTGTCATTAAAAAATACATACATTTTGTTCTACTCTGTATAGTATTACCAATATTACCATTACATAAATTATTTTTACTTACATATTTCTAAATCATTTTGTCATTATTGCACTTTAAATTAAAAGTCCATATTTTTAAATCAAGTTTAGTTAACTTGTAAAATATATGATTATAGTATTAGTTCGATAAACTAGTGTTAGAAAAAACTAGTGTAATACGATGAAATTTTGTTAAAGATAAAAACATATTTTATTTCATTTAATTTTAGTTATTATAAAATTTAAATATGTTTCTTCGGTAGCGTAGTAAACAGAGATTTGATCTTAAAAGCCTTAAATCTCGAATCGTAGTAACGGTTCGATCTCCGGCCGGAAAGATATTTTTAGGTAGTAGTTATTTAGTTAATAATTAACACTTAAAAAAAAAATATGTCGGGTAATAACATATGGAATTTAAGTATAAAAAGCTTTTGCTTATTTAGTTATTAACATTTAGTAGTTTAGCGCACCCGACTTCCTTTTTTTTTTTTATTTATTATTTTTAACTCTTTAGTGAGTTTTATTTATTTTTTTGCTTTTTAGTTTTTTTTTTGCTTTCTAATTTTTTAATATTACCATTAAATCGATAAACTTACACTAAAAACACTAAAAGTGCCTCTTTAGAGACTACAGTAAAAAGCACAGGGACGTGTAATTTGATTGGTTTGAAACGTTACCTACGGTCATGCAAAACTGGCACATTAGGGAGGTAATGATTAGTTCTGGTTAGTTAAATCTTTTTTTTTGTACAATTAAACAAATTTACCTAAAGTTTAATCGTAATTATATGTAGTACCTTGTCCGAAGTGATCACTCCCTCCCAAACCTAATTAAACTAGGAATTTTTATTTACTCCCCATCAATAGAAAATAATTTTATGTAAAAAGCTAATTATTCTTTAAAATAAGAAGACAATCCTTTAGGTGATGAAGACCTCTAGGGGTATTCCATTAAAGGTATGGCCCTAAAAAAATAGTAATCTTTAAAAATTGTGGTAACACCTAGCGGCGAAAAGTGATACTACATAGTGAAAAATTCTACAGTGATCTCAAGGACGAGGTGCATAAAATAATTAATTTTTTAATAAAACAAATTAAAAAAAGATATACCTAACCAGAACAAACCATGACCCCTCCTAATGTCAATCAATCAAATTATACGTCCCTGTGCATTTTACTGTAATCTTTTTTTAGTTCGGTGAAACGTTTGAGCATATTCCCTTCCTAGATGCACTTTTGCCACAAGAACAACGTACGGCAGAAAGAAAATATTAGGTCTAGTATTTTTCTCTCTTGCGATCCTGACTGGTTTTTTTATGGGACCACCGCAAAAATGCACTTTTTCAAAAAAAAAAAAACAATTTTTAAAATCGATACACAATTAAAGGAGTAATCGCATAACTTATACAAAAAACATACAGGCGAATTGAAAACCTCCTCTTTGTTGAAGTCGGTTACAAATTACGTCTGTGGTGGCACTACCGCGTTGTTCAAAGGTGCTGTGAAATGCAAACATTGTATGTTTCAGTGCTTGGACAACGTTGATGGAACAAGAAAGAAGATGGGTTAAACATCCAGGGCCATATTAACTGTTTGAGGCGCCCTAGGCTAGAATTCCCAGAGCGCCTATTTTCCACCAAAAAATTTTTGAAGAGCAAAAAAAAAGGTCCTTTTTCGCGTCTATTTCATTCCACAGCACCTTCACAGAGAAATTAGTCACCAAAATCTCCACCCCTGTCTGGCGCCTATTTTTTACACGGCGCACCAGGCTATAGCCTAGTCAGCCTAATGGATAATACGGCACTGTAAACATCTTATTTGGGACACTATCAGAGCTCTGGTATTTACCAACAAGCCTTCGTGGGATATCACAAAGAAAAAATAAATACCGATCAAATAAAATACATTTGTAATATTTATATTTTAAATTTAAAAGTTAGTTATTTACCAAAACAAATAATGTTTTAGTTAATAGTATCTACTGCTTATTGCAACTACTAAAACATCCTCTCCAAATCGCTTTAAAGTCCATAAAGTTTAACTTGGTCGCTACTTATACCACAAGAATTAATTAGTAAATTGTTAATTAAATACATGTCCTACCACAAGCATTAGCATACTGTTTCAGTAAGGATACTCGAAACTTAATGCACGACAGATTTATAAAATACATTTTATCAAATAGCCGTAGGTAGACTCAACAAAATTGGTCAAAATTAATACTGTGTGTCCAAAATTGGTAGGGAATGTATTGGGATATTAAAAACTATAGGAGGGTTTAGGCCGTTTAACTCCAAATTTAATGCTGTTTAGATGACGGCTGTATTTTTTTTTGGTTTTTAAGGTATTTTGAAAACATTAAATATGTGCCTTTAAAAACGTTCTTTAACTGCACAGGGTGTCTCTAAAGGGTCTGTACAAAATAATGCCACAAATTCCTTGAATCGAAATACAGCGATCTAACGCAATTTACCCTAGTCAAAAAGTTGATCGTTTGCAACATACAGGGTGTCATTTTTTTTTATTTTATTTTAGTTATTTTTAAATATCCTATATATTATAATATTTTTTTTTATAAAATTTAGTACGAAAAGGTTTTTCAGAGTGGCGAATCAAAATGTGCTGTTGTTTTTGTTGTTACATGTCGAAGAAGCCACCTGCAGTCTTTGCTTAGGTTTAAAGTGTCAAAACTTTTTCTTACCCATGGTATGTTACAATTTTGGTATTAAATTTTTATTCAACTACATTTTTACACAAAAAGGTATGTGTGATAAAAATCACTACGGGCAACCGTTTTTTATTTTTTTCAAATTATACCATACATAATTCGCCATTACATTCATTGACGCTTTATCCTTCTTGTCGCGAAAAGAGTCATCAAATACTCATCCTCTACTTATGAGCGATTTTTACAGAGTTTTACAGAGCAAAGACACCTTTAATCTTGTGGGCGTCACATTTAAAAGTAACCTTAACTGGCATAAACACAGTGTATCTATAGCCACGGCAGCTTCAAAAAGCTTGGATTTCTCTTTCGAGACAAAAAGTATTTCTTCCCCTCTAATTTATACACCTTATATGTGTTTCCAAATCCGACCTCCCTTGGAATATTGTTCTCATATCTGGGGCATGGCGTCCCTCAAAACTCTAAGCATTCTTGATTCTATTTAAAAATGAGCTATTCGTCTCATTAATGATCCTTCACTTACAGAAAGGCTTCCCTCTCTTGCCCATCGTCGGGCTGTGGGGGATTTATCGCTTTTATTGGACTTATATGGCTTCTGCATTGAGGAATTGTCCAGTATAGTTTCTCCACTCACAGTTCCCAACAGAAAAACTCGTGGTTAAGCGCGTATGCATCCCTATATGGTCCAACTGGATAGGCCCCGAATTTTCCACTTTGTTCGTTCTTTTATCCCTAGAGTTTCTAGATTGTGGAACCAGCTGCCCGCGGAGGTCTTTCCACTCCCCCAAATCTTCAAGTATTTAAGTCCCGTGTCAACAATCTCCCTCCTACCTCAGCTTAAGACACCCACGGTACGTTAGTATTTAGGCTTTTGGCCTTCTAGGTCATCTGATAGTGGTTAAAAAGTCTATACAAAATGCGACCACGAATTCTTGAGGCCTAAAATACAATGATCTATGTAATTTCTCTTAGTTAAAGGTTACTGATTTGCAAGGTACCGGGTGTCAAATTTTCATTAGTTTTTTACTTGGACACCGTGTATCTCGCAAACATATAACTTTTTTAACAAAAATCAAATTAAGTTAGAATTTGGCGTAAGAATATTGTAGTACCAATTTGTACAGACCTCTTAGAGAAACCCGGGTGACCAAAATAAAGGCGAAGAGGAATGTGAAAACTTGTTTTGTGTATGTTTAATCTCAAATATCTTAGAAAGAGTTGCTTGTCGCGATATCTATTAGGTTTAACTTTTTGTGCAAAAAATATGGAAGAATAACTATAATCTACTAAAATCCATAATATATCGCACAAAAAAATAATGACATTTTCAACAAAAGCAAAAGTACTGCAGGTGGCTTGCTCTACATTTAACAGCTTTTGATTTCTTACTTTAAAACACCCCCGTACACCAAATTTTGTAAAAAAAATTAATCATAAATAAAAAATAACTCAAAATGAAATAAAAACTTTTGAACGAGCTTTTCGACTAAGGTAAATTGCGTTAGATCGTTGTATTTTAGAGACACCCTGCATAAACCAACATACAGAAACCAAATAATTACGACAACTAGAAATCTAAATTATGTCTAAAAATAAAAAGCATTTTTTCCTTACGCTTACAACAAATCTATGTCCATAAGAAAGGAAAAAAAACGATAAAAAAATATTTAAAAAAATAATACAAATCAAAATACAGACATTGCATATGTTTCGTCTGGTGATGACCTGGTGTGTAAAGAGCTGGGTAGTTGGGCGCACAACGGACGTGAGGTGGCTTGAAATCCTGCTAAGGCCAAATAGTCGGAAATTTAGTGGTTAGCTCAACAACAGACGGACAAAGTGCAAAATGTATTGCCAGCAAGGACTAAGGCGCCGGAACACACTTTCCCGTGTCCTGCGTAACTTTAGACATGCAGACCCCATCCAGTTGGAAGGGTTGGATATTCCACTGGGTGGTGACGCGGTTTTAAGTTGTCGCGAATAGGACCGTGGTTCGGAACCTACGTTAAGCTATAGGTCACGTCTGGCTAAAATCACCCAGACGTAAAAGACAGGGCGCACAATAAGCCGAGCGGCTCAGTGCATGGATTATTCCGGCCCTATTCTAAGGTCTAAGGTCTGCAAAATTTTTCCTGCATGAATTGCAATTAGGAAATTAAGCTCTGTTTAAAGTACATACAAAAAAATGATAATAATTGAAAATAAATTTAGCAATAAAAAAATATTGCTACAAGTCGTTGGACCATATTCTTGCTAAAATTTTAAGACTTATTTTATAATTAATATTGTGTTCGCATCAATTTAAAGACGACAAATTTAATTTTGGTGACCTAAGCTTAATCGGTTAGGTTATAAATAATAATTAAAAACAATATTTTTGCACACGTAGGCTATTCTGATAAAGAGTTTGTAGCTTGATTTTATTATTTAATATTTTAATGCGGTTATGCACACAAAGTAAATATCCGTCTTTTTTTGGGTACATAGGTTTATAAACCTTTTTCACTTGCATTGACTTTTTTAAACAATGTTCTTATCAAGAATTGAATGGCAATTGCTTGTAGATATAATGGTTTACGCTGTCATGGCCAACTCGGGCCAAAAATTAATTTTTAGGTTTTTTGACCCAAAAATCAAATATATTTTTTAAGTGTTATGCATCATTTTAAGATTCCGGCAAACAGCGAGCAGGACGTGACGTGAGCGCGTCATGTCATATAAAAACACGTCCGTAACACGCCAGGCAAGACGGAGACGGGACACGCGTGTTTGACTGTTAGGCAAGGACTCAATGTATTACAACGTAATTCAATGCGTCAGCGCCGCGGTATTGCCCCGACCCGCTCGCTGTTTGCCGAAAGCTTTAAAGAGAAAAGATCGCTTTTTAAAAATATGAATGAAAAACAATATGACCGCCATAACAAAATTAAAAGTTGATGATTAGTGCCGGTTTAAGACTACATAATGCCCTTAGTAGTCGAGTTCTGTGGTGCCATCAAGCCATAATTTTTTTGAGGAACAAAAAAGGTCCTTACTTTTAATAAAACTTAAAAGTAATTATATTTAATTGCCAAACGTAAGGGCAATTTCATATTTCTATGATTTCTTTTTTTTCTTCTACTCTTTTTGAGTGCGCCTTTTGTGGTGCCCCTCCACAACGTGATGCCCTAAGCAATTGCTTAATTTGCTTAAAGGTTAATCGGGAACTGTTTATACTATTATCTTAAAACCGAAACGTTAAAATTAAAATCTTAATGCAAGGATGCATTGCTTCCAAAGAATTGTACCAATATTGTGTTTACAGATTCTAAAAATAATAAAAAAATATTACCGCACTTTTTCCAAAATGCATATATTTTTTTTTAAATATCTTAAAAACAAAACAAGATACAGCTACCATCAAAACAGCACTAAATTTGCGGTTAAACAGCCTAAAACATTTTCCCTTTCTATCTCTTATAGTTTTCAATATCCCAATGCATTCCCTGCCAATTTCGGAGACACTGTATAAGTACAGAGTAAATTAGGTGCCTGTCATAGCTTATTTACATGTTATCTAAAAAACTTTTTAAATTTCTGTTCTAATTGGCATTTTAGGGTATACAGAAATGTCATGTCGTACATAATAGGGCTGATTATTATGCAGGGTAAGACGATTTTTCTCCGTTTAATGTGTGTACTTTGGACAGAGGTAAAAAAATCTTTCAACATTCTTTTTTAATATGACGCAAACTCATTTAAAATGTCTTTGATATGGCAAAAAATGAAGATCTTGCTCATATACCATTTTTAATTTCGTGAGAATATACCAAATGGTTCGAATTTTACAAGGGAGGACAAATTTAAGTCCTCATACAGAGTATACGTTTTTTTTTTTTTTTTTTTTTTTTTCACCCTTTCGGGGTCATCCCACCCAGGTCCGACGACCGCCCCCTAGGTGGTGCACTGCAGCCTGAAGGCTTATTGTACCTTGACCCTACTCCTTCTCATTCACACACCATTCATTCCATAACTTGGATGGTTGTTGCTCGGTCCGCATCCCCGAGCAGAAACACCGTGTGCCGTTGCCCAAAACACCGCTGTCGCCGGACACCCATCCAAATTATGGGCGCGCATTCCACTGCTTAACTCCGGAGATCGACGCTCGCCGATACAATCGAAGCCGCCACAAGCGCGCCTAGAGTATACGTTACTCGTGGCTTTTGAAAAAAGCCATATTTAGTTTATTTATTCTGGTACACTTTCTAATACATTTTTAGTACAGTTTTAACTTTTTTCTCTTTTACTAAGTAATATTTCCTTACAAAAATATACGAGTTAATCTGTTTTAATAAAGAATGTGTGATTTTTTTACTAAAAATAGAAAGCATTTGCTAAAATAAAGGGCAACCAAAACGATATGTTTTAGGTGTTTTAAAATTCAAGTTGCACAGAGAGCCATTTAAAGGTCTATGTTGGGTTTGTCTTTGAGAGAATACGAGATTTCGCCAACTGTTTAAAATGACAGACGTGATTAAGTGGTTAAAAGTGGAACTGGACTAAACATGTGACAAGAACAACAGATAGGTGATTTACAGAGCTGATTCGAAAATAGAGAACATGACATAATGCCTTTTAAAGCAAAGTTCGTCTACCCGATGTTCTATTTAAAGTCCGTGTTGTCCATCTAGAGTATGTCCACGAAAAGACTTTACAATAGAACAGATGGACCAAAAATTTAAATGTTTAAGAAAGTCGTGGATTGGGCAACGGCACACGGTGTTCTGCTCGGGGATGCGGACCGAGCAACAACCATCAAGTTATGGAATGAATGGTGTGTGAATGGGAAGGAGTAGGGGTCAAGGTACAATAAGCCTTCAGGCTGCAGTGCACCACCTAGGGGGCGGTCGTCGGACCTGGGTGGGATGACCCCGAAAGGGTGAAAAAAAAGTCGTGGATGGCAACTGCTTTTGCTTAAAAAAAACAAGATCCACGTTAAGAAATTTGTTTTGTACGGGGGCTTTAAAAACTACAAAATTGTAAAAATGGGCCAAGTAAAAACTGCGTTTGTTTTTAATAATTTAGCAAAATGTCAAATAAAAAAGGTTTATAAAATTAAATAAGGATCCCATGTCTGAAATTTTACATAGAATAAAAATGTTTTTAGAATCATTTTTTTATTTATTTAGGTTTTACGCCTTTTCACTTAATTTTTAAATTTTTGTATTTAAAGTGGGTCAATTTGGTAAAAAAGGTGTAAAACATGAATACAAAAAAGATATTTTATGTAAGATTTAAGATTAAGGTTTCTTAATCAAATTCAAAAACTTTCTTTATTCGATATTTTGCTGAATTATGAAAAGTAAAGGCAGTTTTCTTTTGGTCTTTTTCCACATTTTTGTACTTTTTGGAGCCCGTACAAAACAAAAAAGTCTTAATGTGAATCTTGTTCTTCCAAGAAGTAAAAGCAGTTGCCGTACACGACTTTTCTTAACATTTAAATGTTTGGTCCATTTGTCCTAAGTCTATTCGTGGACATACTGTACACGATCGCTCAAAATTGTATGAGTTATTTAAAATAGACATCATTGGACTAGACTACTAAAGGCCTATGTGCAACACTGGATACAGACAGGTTAATTAATGAATATTGTAAACACCCTGTATTGAATGGTAGATATGTAAAATTTAAAAATTTTATTATAGATTTAATTATTTTCGTATTAAAGAAAATATATTTCATTCAGTTTAAACAAACAAAATTAAACAATTTTAGGGTTTAAATTATAAATCTGCAAGGCAAAAAAACAGAACCATTTTTGGTCATAAAATAAATCCACAGAGTCAAAAGTGTTTAAACATCAAAACAAAATTATTTTAAATGTGCTCATATACACAAATTTAAAAAAAAACTTTTTAAAAAACTTTTTAGTAATATGTTCTTTTTATTTTTTCCCATAAATTTAAACACTTTTACCAATAAAAATGCATAAAAAAATGTTACGGCTTTTTTTTAAGATTATGATATTTAAAGTTTAAATTGTGATCCTCTTATAACTTTTAAATAATCGTATATATAATAATATACGGAGAAAATTTTGCTAGCAAAATATTTCTATTGTTTGAGAGGTTTTGCTTGGCAATTTCATGAATGACTTTTACCATAATACGACGAGCCGACACGCGAGTGGTATTAAACAAATGTCATGAAGAAATTACCAAAACTTGAATAAAACTAGAGAAAAAATTTGCCTATTTTTTTTCTCGAATGATATTCGACAAGACTATATCACGAGAATTACAAGTCAGTGTTTAACCTATAATTGACATATAATTTAACAATAGTTTTTAACTTTTTTACTTTAACATAACTATGTTTTTATCAAGGTAGAAGTTTTGCCAGTAGAAAACACTCTAGTAAAATAGGCATTAAAATATCGATCAAATTAAAGTCACACTTAAAATTACTGGTTCTTTTGATGTGTTTAATGTAGTGCCTAATTATTCCACAAGCCACCAAAAGCATTTTGTTTTCCCAAGTTTTTAGAATTATTGTAAAGAAAGAAAAAATTAAAACTGAAGCCGATTTTTGTGAAGAATTGATTCGAGATTTCAAAATCCTGCTTAATTTTCTTGAGCAATCAGCGGTCGCTGAGATATTGATGGATAAAGAAAAAAATCCTTTTTCATTCAAGGTTTGATATCTAAATGAGAAGTGGTAGTATCGAACTTTTAAAAAAGTAAATTAAAGATAAATAAACAAAAAATTTTTTTCTGTATCCATAAGAGTTACGTTGAACACGTTACTTATTTTTTAAGTTATACGTTTTCTAAACTAGAAATTTTAGGCTTTAAAATATTTTTTTTTTATTTGAGTACCACCAATTTAAAGCAAAATAGAGCCATTTAAAAAACATAAGTTTTTTTATCCTTTAATTTCTTCCACTAGTGTATAAAAACACTTTAACGATTAAAGTTATACAGACTCCCCAAGGTTTTAAAGAACTTGAAAAAAATAAGGTAATTATTCAAATAAATAAACAAATTAAATTTAGTGACTCTAACTTTTTACAATATTATAAAGTAAACATATAAATTTAAAATTTGTAACATTATTATTATGTAATAATAAAAGGCATCTTTTAATATGATTAAAATGTGTAAACTAAAATAATTTAAATGTAATACATTAGTGTGAATAAATAGATAAAATTACCAGAATATTAGCTAAAAACACCAAACATGAATTAATGGAACATTATTTTGCAGTTTAATATTTGTTATTATAAAATTGTTAATGGCTGTTATATAAATTAAACAGCTTTAGCACTATAACAAAAAAATATAAAATAAATGGATGATATTATACTAACCTATCTTACATTTATTAATAATGTGCAAGATATATAATAAACAATGGCTACTATTTAGTCACTTTTTTTGCAAAACTTATATGCTTATACGGCTAATCTACAATCCTAAGTGACGTCAATAAATTTTAAATGAATAATAATAAGTGAAACAAAACCCGCTTTTTTTTAGAAAAATGCACAAACCAAAAAAAGGACAATGAAATTCAGAATCAGACTTTGTAATGATTTTTTTTTGTAAAGTTTGTCTAAACACAAAAACAAATATTATGCTTATAATTAAAGAGATCAACAACTAAGAAAATAAAAACCGAATGTAAAAAATATCAAAAACTAGCTTTAGGACGTACAACCTAACTGGTCGTTTGTAATGATAACATTATTATGTCTTTTATTATACCTATTACAGAACATTTAAACTTGTTATTTTAGAGATAATAACATTATTTTAAAAGTCACATGGATCTTTTAACAAAAAATCTTAAATAGCGTCAACAATTTCTAAATTAAATAAAATTTAAAGAAAATCCTCTTTTAGACAATAAAGGAAAATAAATCCATACTGTCATAATAATATATAAAAAGCAATTTCCCTTTTTGACAGATTCTCTAACTGAATTGCTAACTGCAGAAAGGGGACATGTCACATTTTTTTAAATATTTAGAAGACACAAAAAACTGTATAACTTATTTATAGTTATTTATTAGATAAGTGAGTTATATTACATATAAGTCACGCAAGAAAAGTTTAACTCTCGAGCCCGAAGGGCGAGAGAGGTAATTTTCTTAAGTGACTTATATGTAATAACTCACGTGTCTAATACAAAATTTTATCCAACACTTTCGTATAAATCGTTTTTAATATCGAAAATAATTTGAAAACGTCATCCATTATTTGTTACTTGTCATTGTCAACACCAGCAACAAAATTTTGTATTTTTGGAAAGCAAGCTTGTTTGGTTGTAATGCATTTTGTTGGTAACTACGGGTTTGTTAAAGTCTATAATTCACTAGTGAGCTAAAGGGTACTTTAGCTCACTAGTGACTTATAGTACACTTTATATCCCCAAAATCTGATCAATTATGTAGATATTATATGTACGTGTTGGATAATAGTTATTTATTAGATAAGTGAGTTATATTACATATAAGTCACGCAAGAAAAGTTTAACTCTCGAGCCCGAAGGGCGAGAGAGGTAATTTTCTTAATAACTCACGTGTCTAATACAAAATTTAATCCAACACTTTCGTATAAATCGTTTTTAATATCGAAAATAATTTGAAAACGTCATCCATTATTTGTTACTTGTCATTGTCAACACCAGCAACAAAATTTTGTATTGTCTATAATTCACTAGTGAGCTAAAGGGTACTTTAGCTCACTAGTGACTTATAGTACACTTTATATCCTCAAAATCTGATCAATTATGTAGATATTATATGTAAGTGTTGGATAAAAAAATATATTAGGCTCTAAATTTTTTACGTTATATTGTTGATGACATTTTACATAACGACACATAAAAAAATCAATTTAGTTTTTTTAGCTTGAAGTAGCTGTCATTTTTAATTTATGGACATGTCCCCTTTCTGCAGTTAAGGGAAATAAAAAAATATTATTTTTTTATTAAATAAATTTCTTTTACAAAAGAGCTTTCTACAACTTATAAAATGGTTTATTCAGTGTCACATTCTCTGTCGGCGGTTGGCCATGTCAAAATGTTTTTCCAAAGTGTCAAATAGGCCTTTGGTATCAATTTAATTGTTTTGACTATAATTGGCATTCTCTTTTTGTGTATGGGTATTGAATTTTTGTGGTTAGTGTATTTCCGAGTAGTCATGCAGAGTGTAAAATCTCCCATGTTTAAGGAGCTGCTTTTTATTCAACCGAAATCGCGGTCACAAGGCATAAGGAAATGTCCTTTAACTGGAAAATATACTTCTATCTGTTTAAATCGTCAAATTTATTAAGAACCGGATCATATATTGGTATTTTTGTTTTGTCCACAATATTAATTACAAAAAAATATATTTTTTAATACTTCCTTTCATGGTACACATAGCACGTCATATTTCATGATTATTAATCGTGTATTCCAAAGATACATAAAGTGAGCTCGCAAAACTTACTTTATATAGGTGGTATCTTCCGGACATGCCCCTTTTCTGCGATAAATGAAAATTTATTCGGTACGCAACGTCAAGCCTGTTAATACAATAAGTACTATTTTTGCTGTCAACGATGAATTTAGCTCTGAAGACCAGTAAAATACATAAATGACAATTTTGTAAAAAAATGGACATTAAGGTGTCCGTTTTTCCCCAAATCGATCGACCGAACTTTTAGTCTATAGCTAACGCTCTTAATTCCTGATTAAAACCGTGACAAAATCATGTTGCTTTTCCCATTTAAATTACATGGGATTTTTGGACTTTTTCTTTAATTTCTTTTTCTTAACAAAAATAATTTGACAAATCTACATTTTGCATATTCTATTTAAAAACTTAACGTTTTACCAAAAGTTTTCCTATAAATTTTTGATTAGGTCTCTCCTTTAGGAGTTATTTACCGTCAAAAGTTAAGTTTAGATTGAGTTGTGGCCAGCCTCGGGAATTTAATAGTAAACCGGCATTTTTTAAATAAAACACTCGGTATATTACATTACCATTAAATAGATATTTTAAAGAGCTTTAAGAAAATATTTTATTTGATATGTCTATCTCTTATAGTTTAAAAAATGTGGCCATTCACACCTGAAAATTTAATTTTCATTATATCTTCAACTCTAAGAGTTTTGACACTATATCTACTATTTTTTTAGATTTGGATGGCCATATTTCTTTTTTAGATTTGGCCAGTATTTCTAAAACTATAAGAGATAGACAGTCAAATGTGACATTTTCCTAAAGCTTTTAAAAATATCTATTTAATGGTAATGTAATATACGTAATAATAATAATGTAATATATATGTTTCATTTAAAAATGCCGGTTTACCATTGAATTCCTGAGGATGACCACAACTCAATCTTAAGTCAAATTTGAGGGAAAATAACTCAAAGGAGTGACTTAATCAAAAATTCGTAAAAAAACTTTTGTAGAGTGTAAAATTTCTTATCAGAGTATGCGATACGTAGATTTTTTTATTTATTTTTGTCTGAGAAAAATAAAGGAAAAAAACCAAAAAACCCATGTTACTTAAATGGGAAAAGCATCATGATTTCAACTTTTATAAGGAATAACATTTTTTCGTAAATTAATAATAAAAGTTTCCCATATGTGAGAACTTAGGCGGACACACTGTATTTCTCTAAAAATTAATTTTACAGGTAATTCCAAAAAAAGTACCATATGGTATACCTATTTAAGTTAAAAATGGCGTTTGAAAAGTCATGTAGACCGCCTTTTTCGATTTGTTAAAAACAAATGGTAGAAAAGGGCTTATGCGATTTTTCACACATATTTAATAAACCCTATATCCTATCACCGTAAAAGTGCAATTTTCGGTTTTACCGAAAGTACCACAAAATTGACTTTTGACTACTGTCAGAACTTAAATAATTCAAATCGAAATCCCTACCCCAAGTGGCTAATTTTAACTGAACACTTCTAATTTCTCAATCTTTATATCCTATCTCTTAACCTAGTAGTTTATAAGTTTTTAATAGTGAGACGTTAAAAATATTTTTTCGCTATTTCAAGGCAGCCTATTTTACTATTAATATTTGTAAAACTATTATCACAGAAAAATATCTTTTATATATACAGGGTGGGCCAAATTAAACTTGCACACTTTTTAACTTCTAATAACTTTTCATCTGGTGCGCTTATCTTTTTATTTTTAAATGGCTAATAAGTAGAAATGTTTTCTTTAGGTTTGCCAATTTTGGTCAAAAAGGTAGAAATGATTTTTGGAAAAATATAGCGTTTCATTTAAAATGGAAAAGTTTAGAGCCCTTGCGGTTAATCCGGATGTGCCACTGGTTGGTTGGTTGGTTGGTTTTACACCCTTCGGGGTCTTTCCACCCAGGTTTCAATCTGCCCTAGGTGGTGCACGGCAGCCTTAAGGCTTATTGTGCCCTGACCCTACTCCTTCTCATTCACACACCATTCATTCCATAACTCGAATGGTTGCTGCAACCTATCCAGCCATATATTCGACCAAAATTTCAAAATCGTGTAACACTTCTCAAGAAAATGACAGGCTTGCTCGAAATTTCGTGGGGACCCAGTATAGCCCTTTAAACAAACAATTTTTAACAGCGTCCAAAATCACAAATCCTAAAATTAATATAAGTAAAACAAAATCCGCTTTGTTCGAAAAAATGCGAAACAAAAAAAAAAAAGAATGAAATTCAACATCAGACATATTGTTATGATTTTGTTTTGTGAAGTTCCAAGGCCAATAATTTAGTTTTTTTGCAATAATAAGATTAATATAACCTTATAAGATTTTTACATACAGAATCAGCTAAATAAAATAAAACATTGGCAATGTGTATAAAAGAGACAGTCTAATGCGAATATCGGTATGTAAACATTTCGGATTCGAAGATTAATCGTCCCTTCTTTGTTGTTGCTTTACTGGCGAATATACTTATAACTATTGCCTATACAGTATATTTAAGAAATGTTATATTAAAATTACTTGCAACAACCTTTTATATAAAATTAAAATAGGTTAAAAGAAATTTAAATAGCCCTTGTAACCACAGCAAAATCTTAAATAGCGTCAATAAATCCCAAATAGAATATAAGTAAAATAAAATCCGCTTTTGTTCAGAAAATAAGCAAACAAAAAAAAAGAAACATAGAAATCCAGAATTCGACTTTGAAATTATTTTTTCAATCAGTTCAACCGAACACGAAAATCCCAATACTGCGCTCATAATCAAAAATAGAAAACTTGGAAAATAATAAAACGAAGGTAGAAAATAACGGTAATTATCTTTAGAATCTAGAGCCAATAATTTATTTTTTGCAATAATATAATTAATATAACTTTTATAGGGTTTTTACATACAACACCAGCTAAATGAAATAACATATTGGCAATGTGTATAAAAGAGACAGTCTAATGCGAATACCGATGTATAAACATTTCGGATTGGATTAATCGTCCCCCTTTGTTGTTGCTTTACTAGCGGATATACTTTTAACTATTGCTTATACTGTATCCTAAAAAATATATATATTAAAATTACTTGCCAAAACAATTTTGGAGATAATTAGGTTATGTAAAAAGTTAAATAGCTCTTGTAACCAAAAATCTTAAATAAGCGTCAATAAATCCCAAAAAAATATAAGTAAAAGGAAATCCGCTTTTGTTCAGAAAAATGAGCAAACCAAAAAAAAAAGAAACAATGAAATCCAGAGTCCGACTTTGAAATTATTTTTTTTGTGAAGTTCAACCAAACACGAAAAATCCCAATACTGCGCTCATAATCAAAAAAATAGAAAACTTGGAAAATAATAAAACGAAGGTAGAAAATAACGGTAATTATCTTTAAAATCTAGAGCCAATAATTAATTTTTTGCAATAATATAATTAGTATAACTTTTATAGGGTTTTTACATACAACATCAGCTAAATGAAATAACATATTGGCAATGTGTATAAAAGAGACAGTCTAATGCAAATATCGGTATGTCAACATTTCGGATCGGATGATTAATCGTCCCTCCTTTGTTGTTGCTTTACTGGCGGATATACTTTTAACTATTGCTTATACTGTATCCTAAAAAAATATATATTAAAATTACTTGCCAAAACAATTTTGGAGATAATTAGGTTATGTAAAAAATTTAAATAGCCCTTGTAACCAAAAATCTTAAATAGCGTCAATAAATCCCAAATAAAATATAAGTAAAACGAAATCCGCTTTTGTTCAGAAAAATGAGCAAACCAAAAAAAAGAAACAATGAAATCCAGAGTCCGACTTGGTAATGAATTTGTTTTTGTGAAGTTCAACCGAACACGAAAAATCCCAATACTGCGCTCATAATCAAAAAAATAGAAAACTTAGAAAATAAAAAACGAAGGTAGAAAATAACGGTAATTATCTTTAAAATCTAGAGCCAATAATTAATTTTTGCAATAATATAATTAATATAACTTTTATAGGGTTTTTACATACAGCATCAGCTAAATGAAATAACATATTGGCAATGTGTATAAAAGAGACAGTCTAACGCAAATATCGGTATGTCAACATTTCGGATTGGATGATTAATCGTCCCTCCTTTGTTGTTGCTTTACTGGCGGATATACTTTTAACTATTGCTTATACTGTATCTTTAAAAACAAATATATTAAAATTACTTGCCAAAACAATTCTTGGAGATAATTAGGTTATGTAAAAAATTTAAATAGCCCTAGTAACCAAAAATCTTAAATAGCGTCAATAAATCCCAAATAAAATATAAGTAAAACGAAATCCGCTTTTGTTCAAAAAAATGAGCAAACCAAAAAAAGAAACAATGAAATCCAGAGTCCGATTTTGTAATGAATTTTTTTTGTGAAGTTCAACCGAACACGAAAAATCCCAATACTGCGCTCATAATCAAAGAGATAGAAAACTAAGGAAATAAAAAACGAAGGTAGAAAATAACGGAAATTGGCTTTGAAACGTACGGCCAATCGACTCGGGATCAATTCAGGGGACTTCGGATGCTTTTCGGCCCTTTCAACGGGATTCAGGGATAAAATTTCAAGACAATTGTATTCGATAAACTATACTTATTTAGGATTTGTTTTCCGATATACCTTTCGATTTATAACGCTGTTGTTTCTACTTAAGGTGGCCGTTCTTTACGAGATAACAGGTTTTTAAATACAATTTTCCCTCTTTTTTTCCGGTATTCTTTATGTTTTTTTTCTTTTGTCTTAAATATCTTTTTTCTAAATAGATTTTTATTTAAAATAAAATAAAATAGATGTAGGTTATTATAATTTTTAAATACCTATGCATTCCAAAGAAGGGTTTTAAAGTGCAGTGTATAGGTGATGCTTGCACGATTGCTAGTTTGTATATTGTAATTCTCTGTCTAGTTACATTGGACAAACGGGAAGAAATTTCGAAACTAGGTTTTAAAGAACATAACTCATGTTATAGGTTAGGGAAAACAACATCAAATTTCGCAAACCATTTTCTGGAAACCGGACACAAATTTCCAGAAATCAATACCCTAAAAATATTACATGTAGAACAAAAGGGCGAAAACTAGATATATTAGAAAATATTGAAATCTATAAACATAAAAAACAGAATGTACATCTGCTTAACACACAGATTGACCTAGGAAATCTACCCCTTGTAAAACTTTTATAAAATATAGCAATAAAATCTTTAAATTTTACAACTGTACCATATTGATTTTAAAACTGTTTTAAAAAATATGTTTTTTATTAGGTATTACTGTTTATATATAAGTAACATAATTTTAGTTTGTCAGTACGTTTGAAAATGTAGTTGTACTACGAAACAGCTGTCACGGCTAAATATTCAATTAAAGTGACTATGAACAAAGTATATATTTTGTTTTATTTTATTAATTTAAAATGTACGGTCACAAAGTAACGGACGAAACCATAAATTCTTTACAATGTTAATACCTCATAAAAAAGTTTATTCGCGCTATTTTAAAGAGGTATTGATCTTCAAAGTTGGAATAAAAAATATTATTTATATCGTTTGAACCATTGCAGAAGTAATAATGATATTTAAAATTACATTTTATTTAATTAAATTGATCAAAAAAAGGGAAAATTATTAAAAAGAGTCTTTAAGTACATAATAAAGTACAAAGGGCTCATAAAACACGGTGTTTAATGGATTCTGCCATATTTTAATGATATTCTCAAATACAATTTTTTTTTTTTTTATTGTGCATATGAAATGCTAGAGTATGTCTGTTTTTAAAAATGCGGTTTTTATAAAGAATGGTACAAGATATTGATTTAAATATGGTAATGACTTTTTTTTTTGCAAAAAAAAGATAAAAAATTAAATTGTCAAATCCAAATGCTAAATTTGTCAGCTCTGTTGAAAAGTGCCCACAATGAAATTAAAAAAAATCGATTCACCCTGTGTAATAACTAACTGAAGAGCACGTTTACCTATAGAAGAAACCATTTATATAAAATAATCCAAAGAAATAAATGTGAAAATGTAAAGCCCAATTTAATACTAATTTTATGCTTGGCTGTGAGCTTCGCCGCAAAAAATAATGGGGATCTAAATGAGTGCAAGGTTCTGCACACACTCAAAACATTTATTTGTAGAAACAAAATAACATTATGAACAAGTATAAATCCTTATTTCTTTGAAATTTTATTGAATAGCTATAACAATTGCTGTTATTTAAAAATGTAAGATCTTAAGGTTAAATTTGATTTGGCCATTTTTCATTATATTAGTTATTTTATAAATTTATTCCACTCATTTTATTATTTTATTAATTATAATAAACCCGGCCAAGTGAAATTTCACCTACTTTAAAAACTCACATTTTTAAATAACAGCATTTGTTATAGGCCTTCACTAAAACCAAGAAATATAATTTTACAGTTGTTCATAAAGGCTAATTTGTTCCTATAAATACACATTTGGATTTTGTACAGAACCTGATACTCATTTTTATATCCATTGTTTTTTTTTGGCGAAGCCAACGACCAAACATAATGATTTATGGATGGTATCATAGTTGGGCACACGCCAGAAGGAATTAAATTAAAGTACTAAAATACCAAAAAAAAAATTAAAACAATTAATTAATCTTTTACTTGTTTTAATTTTTTTTTGGTTTTTTAGTACTTTTAATTTCATTTTTTGGCGTGTACCCAACTAATTACCATCCATTAAATGAATCCGCCGAACTACATAATAATTTTAGTATTACATTTTAATAAAAAAGATTTAAACAATTTTGAAACAAAAATCTACAGAAAACCTACACATACAAATAGATACTTAAATTTTAACTCAAATCACCCAATAATGGTTAAAAAGGGAGTTGTAAAAAGTCTATTTGATAGAATTAAAGTCATTTGTTCTAATCAAAATATAAATATTGAAAAAGATTATTTAAAAAATATTTTAATTCAAAATAATTATCCTCTTGATTTTATAAATAATTGTTTCCTTGAATTTGAAACTCCAGTTACAAGACAAAATCAAAATAGACCTATTACAAATTTATTTTTACCATACATTCCCGGACTATCAAATAAAATTCAACGAATAGGGCATAAATTTAATATTCGCACAATCTTTAAAACACAAAACACAATCAGATCTCAATTAACAAAAACAAAACCATACAACTTAAATGAAAATACAAAAATGTCATTTATAAAATACCTTGCGAATGCAATAAGTTTTATATAGGTGAAACTTGTAGACCATTAGCCAAACGCATAAAAGAACACAGATCATACATTAAAAACACAGAATTTCATAAATCAAAAATCTGCCAACACGCATTTGATAACAATCATAGAATAAACTGGGATGCTTCGAGCATTTTAGCAAAGGAAACTTGTTCTAAAAACGCAAAATCAAAGAAAGTGCGTATATATTATTAAATAAAGATAATTGTGTAGCATCAATTTCAGTTAATTTAAATAACACTTGGTTGCCTTTGCTTGATACTGAAGTATCTTCAGGAAGACTAAAAATTAACTAACTATTCACCTTTTTTGTAAAATAAACAATCAATACACCAGCAACCAGTTATCTATGTCACTATGACACTATAACCAAACAAACATGTTTTGACATTTAATGTCAAAGTTTTCAGAATTTCCGAATATCCTAGAAAAACAGAAAAATATTGAATTTTAAAACCTAAATAATAGTAAGTTTTTATTTTTATTATTTTTATTCCATTTGTTCTTGACAACGGTGGCAGATTTGCCACCGAAACGTCGATTTTTAATTATCTTTTTACTTGTTTAAATTTTTTTGGTTTTTTAGTACTTTTAATTTTATTTTGGCGTGTACCCAAATAAATACCACCTTTCAGTATTGATTACATTTTAAATTTAAATAGTATTTTATGTTTAAAATAGAAAAAATGTTACGAATATGGTAAAGGGAAGGACGCAAAAGTTGACAGGACTGGGCTTACAAGACTTTTTCCGAAACACTGTATTTAATCTCGTCGCAAAAGAAATCTGATTTAGCTACAATTAAGCTAATACGTTTTTCTTGTAGAAAAACTATGAGACATAATTCAGTAAAAGCAAATCTGTTAAGAATATGAGATTTTAGGGATTATAATTATTTTGGATAAATAATGCTCTCCATAAAGCATGGCATTTCTTTCGATTTTAAAAAATAACTCTTTTTAGTGTCCTTTGAAAATCAAAAATGTGAGGTTACCATGGTTACTGAGTTGGAGGCTAACCCAACCTAACAGCTAATTAGTTAAAAATAAACGTATTAGCCTAATAATAAATAAAAAAAAATGTGCAACGAAGTTTAATGCATCGTTTTGGAAAAAGTCCCGTAAGTCCAGTAATGTTGAAATCTATGTGACCAAAATTAGCAAATCTAGAGAAAATAGATAGCAACAGATAAAAAATTATTTTTAGTTAAAAAGTTTAATTTGGCCCACACTGTATATATTTTTCTCATATTATATATGGACTTATTGTAAAATTCCTGGTTGTAAAAAACTAGTTAGGTATTTAGATTTAATATTTTTTCTTGTGTTTTCGCTGCACAGTTTTTTTATGCGATAATCTATATTTTTCTTAAACGTTAGAAATAACAATGCGCATTGCCCATTCATTATCTGCTATAAATAGGCGCTGCTATTCCGTAAGCGGTGCCTATGTTATGCGTTCCTTGGGCAAAAATAATAAAGTAATACATTGACGACTTTTAGACCTTTATTTCTTTTTAAGCGTTTAAGCTAGCATCATGAAGTTTGAGCTTCTAGTGGTCCTTATGGATATAAATAAACAAAAAGTTATGGGCCGTTATATTAAGACAAAAACTATGTTTTTTTCAACACTGATACTTAATGGCATGCATATTTGAAACACAAATTAAGTTAAGGTAAATTAAATTTGCCCTTAATAGCGATCAATATTGTATGGTTTAATTACCTTTACAACCTAAATTTTCCAATTTTCCCTTATTGGCGATACTAAAGCTGCTTTGACTGATTAAGTTTATACACCCATGTAGTTAAAACAAAACATTTTTTAATTTTCCATATTTGGGTTTCAGATATTCTTATAAAATTTGCAGCTGCCCAGTGCATTACTTAATTTTTAAACAATCTTTACAATGCGTTCGTTTAATTAGGTGCCTTTTTTTTATTCTAATTGGGCACAATAGACCCTTTTTAATGGTTTTTCGACTGTTCTAAGTAAAAGTATCTTAATTTATAAGGAAAAGTTGGAAAAAATGCACTACTTTTAATAACCCTCTGTAACTTTTTTAATAATTAACTTTAAAAAAAATTGCAAAAAGTCCTGAAGTAATAATAGAATTAATACACTTAGGCGGTAAAATCAAAATAATATTTAATTATGCAAAACGGGGAGAATTTTGATTGTCGGTTAAAAATGTGACTTGTTTATTTACTACTTTGTATAATGTATTTTTTTTTTGACAAACCACGAAGGCTAAAAGCCTAAATACTAACGTACCGTGGGTGTCTTAAGCGAGGTAAGAGGGAGTTTGTTGACACGGGACTTAAAAACTTGATTGGGGGAAGGAAAGACCTCCGCGGGCAGCAGGTTCCACATTTTAGAAACTCTAGGGATAAAAGAACGAACAAAGTGGGAAGTTCGGGGCCTGTCCAGTTGGGCCGTATAGGGATGCATACGCGCGGCACTACGAGTTTCTCTTGTGGGAACCCTGAGTGGAGGAACTATTCTGGACAATTCTTCAGAGTAAAAGCCATGGAAATACCTATAAAAAGAGATAAATCCCCCATAGCCCGACGATGGGCAAGAGAGGGAAGTCTTTCTGTAAGTGAGGGATCATTAATGAGGCGAATATCTCTTCTTTGGATGGAATCAAGAATGCTTAGGGTTGAGGGGACGCCATGCCACAGATATAAGAACAATATTCCAAGGAAGATCGGATTAGGGACAAATATAAAGTATATAAATTAGAAGGGGAAAAATACTTTTGGCTCAAAAGATAAATCGAAGCTTTTTGAAGCTGCCGTGGCTATAGATACAATGTGGTTATGCCAGTTAAAGTTACTTTCAAATGTAACGCCCACAAGATTGAAGGTGTCTTTGCTCTGCAAAACTCGGCCGCTTATAAGTAAAGGATGAGTATTTGGTGAATCTTTTCCCGACAAGGAACATGATTATGTTTTGGATGCATAAAAATAGACGAGATTTTTGGCGCCCCAATCCAATATTAAATTAAGATCCTGCAAAAGAGATATCTGCATCGCTCTGCGTTTAATTTTCAAATCAGGTTTAGTGATGGGTTTAGGTACCTGAAAACTGGAGTAAAGGGTCGGCGAAACTATGAATGGAATTAGTTGTGGACGAGAGAATGTTGGTGAAAAAATCGATCCTGAGGCACTCCAGCAGTTACTTGGTGAAAGCCTGAGGAATGGCCGTCTACATTACCTGATATACGTCGATCAGATAGATAACTAGAGAGCCAAGTACAGCGTTTAGTTGAAAGACCATAGGAGGGAAGTTTATTAAGAAGTGCGGCATGCCAGACCTGGTCCTGGTAGTTCTAGCAACGTTTAAAAATTAGCAACAAGCAGCTTAAAGCCGACAAAATTATTTTTTAAAAGATAAAATAAAAATCAAAAATCGGTTCCAATTTTAAAAAGTTATGAGCCGTTGAATTTACACATTTTTGTTTCTTAACCATTGATATTGGAAAATATTTCCTTTTTGGCATTAAATTCCAAATTCGAAAAACAAATTGAGTAAAGTTAAATCAAATTTGCCTCTAATAGCAATCAATTATGTTTAGTTTAATTACCTTTCACAACTTAAATTTTCCAATTTCCCTTTAATGGCGATACTAAAGCTTCGGTGAGAAACTCGACAGGTGTATCAATGTGTCTGTTTTTAACCGTAGGAAAATTCAAATAATGTTGTTTTCTTTCCCGCGGCGCATTTAAATAAGGAATTATTTAAATTTTCGGTCAAAACTTTGGATTTGTAACAAACTTTATACTGATTTGGCGGTATAAGGAAGTTTAAAGATGACTTTCTTGGTTTTAGCTTCTCATCTTCTTAAGGAAAGTGTTAAAAGTAATATTTTAAAAGCTTATTTTTGTTCGCTATAATGAAAACTTATATTAAAAAATATAAATAAATAAAAAGAAAGTGTATTAAAAACTAAAGCACATGAAACTTAGAAAAAATATAAATTTTGGGTCTAAAGTCAAACAGTTCTTTTTCCGTAAATTTCAATATAAGAATACATTTAAAGAGAATATTTAATAAATACCTAATTAAACATCAATATTTCTATGAACAGAAATATGTAAAAAAACATTACATAAGACAGTGTCAATAAACACTTTAAAAAATGGGGAGTTTACTAACTTTTATTAATATCCACTTTTTGTTATTGTATACTTTTTAAGGTCATATTTTATTTAAAAAATGTTGTCGTAAGTTGTTAAAATAGCATATTTTTACTAGCGTGTGGAAAGCAGCACTTTTCCGCACGCAATTTAGTTTGGAAAGTGTCACTTTTTCGCACTAGTGCGTAAAAATTTTAAACCAAATATTAGTAAGTCGCAATGAAGGATTTTCATGTACAATTTTAGTTTTTATGTTTTCCTTACGCTCGCCAAAAAAATAGCTACGCGTTGTTCGGTCAACTGCAGTCGCGTGCGGAACAGTGGCACTTTTAGCACTTTAGGAAATATACTATTCGAGGCAAAATGTGTTTATTTTTTAGACTACTAATTTTATTTTTTTTTTTAGTTTGTTTTTGGAGAATATAAATTCTGCTCTTGCTATAATATAATAAAAATTAAAATGGCTTTTTTTTCTCTCTGTTAATAAATCCGATTAATTTTATTATTTAATAATTAACATATTTTTCATATTTTTCAGTCTTATTAGTTTTAATAAAGCATTGTTAAAACTTATTTTTTATTATTTTTCCAGTGCGGACTAAATTTTAAATATATTAAATAAATTTTCAACAGAATTGTTTTTAAAATGTTTAGGTTTTATGCGAAATTTCTATTAAACTGGTTAAAAATTAATTAGTAATGTTAACCATACCTCTTAGATTTTAGAATTATTAATTCTTAATTATTGAAAGTAGTTTATTTAAATAATTATAATAAACAAGAATATTAAACTTATTCAATAATACCTTTTTTCTCCTATATTACCATTTTTTATTGCAAAAGAAAAAATAATAAATTAATCACCTAATATATTAACTACCCCGACCAAAAAAAGAAACAAATGTTTTCTGTACTGTATGAACAAATTTACAATAATTTTAGCTTAAAAGAAAGAAATCCAATAAAAACCTTATTAGCTCTAGTGTTTCTGTATTTTTATGCTGCCAAATATTATTTACATATTATACAAATTGCTTTAAAACAAAATATAATCTGAAATAAAGTAAATTTTAGAATCTTATTAAATAAAACAACAGGTGGTTGAATTTGCAAAGAATCAGTGACAGGCTAATGAGATCAGTGTATTTAGGCTTTTCTCTCGTAAGTAACCTCTGAAGCATCCTTACATTTAAATTTGCAGTTATCTGCAAGAATTGCTTTATTCTAGCGACCCTGATATCTCTGGTTCCATCAAGGAAATATTATGATGGAACCTTTCGCCATATTCATCACTGGCAGCAACATAATAAAGTAGAAAAATAAAATCAGAGTGAGAAAAACTGAATTTTTAGGGACATCTTACATCCGAGTTTATAACATTTTTGTAGGAGCGTATTGATCAACTGCGTGTAGTTTTATCTCCTTTTTCTCCTGAAAATCCATAAATAACTCCTTTGAGAGCTTTTTTAAACAGGCTTTTCTTATGGCTAAACCATATTATGCAGTACATTGTAGAATTTAAAGCAAAATCGGATTTAAATTTTAATAATTAAACATCAGGAAAAAATTAGGTTATCCTAGAAGTTATTGTTAATCTAGGCGTTGTTAATTTAGCTAATGTTATTTTAAAAGAAGAGCTTAATATTGTATTAAATTATTAAAAATTCATGTCCGTAATAAGGGTAAATCCGAATGCGTAATAAATCATTGAAATTGATAAAATATAGCCCTTTATTTTCAAAATCTAATTTTTAAAAAAATTGTAAAAAAACGAATACTTATATATTTATAAGAGTATGTTATCGGACACAAAAAAAGTTTTGTTTTCATTTAATTGACTCTTTATCTTTAAATATTTCCAAGAAAGATGTAACATTTTTTATTCTACTTACAAAGGCCTTTTAACCACGGCTTTTGTCATTTCGGCTTTAATATAAATATTCAAAAGTTAATATAAAATTAAAAATTATGCATTTTATGCCTGCAAACACCTTTGATAATTACCAGCCAAAATTAACTTTTTTATTTATAATATTATATGACCGCAAACAGTATACAATAATCTCATTGTTTCTCTAACCTGATATTAGATTAAAGTAAAAACAAATATTTGTTTAACTTACCAAAACCAAATTTTAAAACACTAAAAAATTTCGGAGTTTCACTGTCTTTATTTTGAATTATTAACCAACGTTTTGAGCATTCCATCTCTCTCCATTTTCAAGTTTAAACTCTGGTAATTCCTACAGCTGCTAAGTTTATACAGTCTTGTAGAGCATCTACCCCCGAAGAAGATAGGTACGCGTTCCAGCGTGAAGTTGTACACCTAAGACGCTAGCATTGGTGCGTTTTAGGGATGGCTTTCATATAGTGGGAATTCACACTAGTTTTCTTAACATATTTTTCTGTTTTCTATAAGGGCAGCTTCCTTAAATTTGCGCTTATTCCAATGAGGTTACCTGTAATCAACCCGTGCTTCCAACCACTTAATACCATGGTTTTTTTTTAACCAAACGTGGTCAATGATTCCAGACTTAGATGTCTCGCCTTTCTGTGTACCTATGTTGCTTTTATTTAAAAATTCTGTTATTTAACAAGAGTTATTTTTACCAATGTACGACTCCCCACTCTTATTTGTTACCTGGTAGATGAAAAACGGTCAGAGGTTGGACTGCCTGATACGTTGTGTGAATAATTTAAAATTATAACAAAGGAAGTCCAAAATTTCTTTAGTATCACTAATGGGAAATCATTGTTTACCACATTTAAATTTTAAAACAGGCCTATTTTTCTTTTGTTAAAGATAAAAATGTGTGTCAAACCATTATGGCTTTAATATCAATAAAGGTTTTTTTCGATAAGAAAAACAAGGGATATAAGAGACCAAAAGGTGAAGGCATAGGCACAGGAAAGGTGCCGAGTTTCCACAGAATACGAATAAAAATGATAAACCTTATCGAACCTATAAATTTATTAGATTACTCAAACCCAACATGATATTGCCCATTTTAAAAGAACACAAAAGATCTAAAGCTGATTTTATGGGCAAAGGATTTGCCTTGCATATACATGGATTAAATATCAAAAGCTAGAAGACTTTTAATTATAGTATTAGTTTGGACATTTAAACAGACTAAAGTTAATATTCATTATGACAGGCTACAATAAAGGTGATAGAGGAGTTTCTTTAAATTAAATATCTTATTAAAAGAAGTAAATGTATATTATTAACAATAATTTTTGTCTGTTTCTAGTTAAACTATAAATAAATAAAAATAATAATCATAAGCAGTAAATAAAATCCGTTTTGCAAAACTACGGTTTCTTTCCGGATAATTCCGGAACGGCTGCAAACATTTAAATTTTTAAAACCAAAAATTTTAAAGCATTAAGCGCAACTTTACACCAATTTAAACAACCCTGTATAAATACAAGAAAATACCAGTTTTCTGCCAAAAAATTGGCGAAATTGCCCCACCCTGTACTAAGAGCTAAAAAATAATTTGGTTACTCCTAGCTTTCAGATAGCACTAATCTTCTCATTAATCTAGGGTATTGATCAAACAATTAATAAAATTGTTGATTAGTTCTGGTTGGTTCTGGTGAAGCATTAAATGAACCCAATAGAATGAGAAGTATCAGCTAACTGCAAATCTAAAAACTTGCAAATAAATTCTATAAAAAAATGTTAAACGGTTTTATTATACTATAGGCTAGAAAATAATTTGGCAAGTCCTAGCTACCAGATTACAACAATCTTTTTATTATTCGTTGGGCACATAAAATTCCTATTATAATATTTACTCTGTACTCGCTATTCCTAATTTTATATTTGATGCGATCTGGTAGCTATAACATACCGAGTTATTTTTTATCTTTTAGTACAACAAAACCGTTTTACATAAAATCTTTCTTATATAATATTTATTTATAAATATAACTGTAACCGGATGCAAAAGGCATTTTGGGACCAATATTATTAGTTATGTTTACATTCAAATTGCCAGCAGACCATATTTAGAGCAATATACACTATTTATGCTCTATTTTATATAAAAGTCCTGGCGAAATATGTACCAAAACTGTCCAATATATAATTAGAATTTTACTAAATGGCCATACCCGACCTAAATACACAGTAACCCTTTTGCTGACCATGTTTTAATTACAGAAATACGTTTCCGGAGTTGTTTTAAGTAGCCATTTAAATTTTGGCATGTGAAGTTGGATTAATTAAATACATTTCAACTAAAGATTTTGGGGCAAAAACCAGAAAAGTCAATTTTTTGGCAAAAATATGTTTTTCACGAAGTCCTATACTCGTATATTATAATATTAGTCCCAAAGCTGGTAAACCCTTCGAGTAACGTTTTGCCTGTAAGGCTGGAAATTTGTATAGTGATGTCTCATAACATGCTAGGTACGAATTATCATCTGGCAAGCATCAGCCCTGCACATCATCACCCTGTATATTTTTGAAAGTTAAAATAAAAAAAAATTTGGCGCTGTGAGCTTGAAATTTTTCTAGGATTTAGTTGGAACGACAGGCGTTTTCGATGAGCACAAGTACCTGTTAGGAGAACTGAAAGTGTGGTAAAAAATTCATATCTTTAATGTCCCCTCTTTTATTTTTTTTACGGATCAATTTAAAAAGTTAAACTTTGGGATATAAAATTGATTCATAAAAAATATATTTTGAAGTAAAATTGACAAGATAAATATTTCAAGAGAAAAAAAAGTTAAATGGAAAGGAAGTCTTGTGGCAAATTATTTTTAAGCTTTTCACGAGTACTTTATAACCCCAGAATATGAAGTCAATACTTTTATCTAATATAAAATGGCGAACTTTAAAATTGCCGAAATAGATGTGGAGTGCCATATTTCCAAAACTTATAAAGTTAAGATATACCTAATGTGGTATTTCTTCTTAAAGCTTTTTAAAATATAATTAATGGTAATATAACATACAGAATGCCTCACTAAAAGAAAAAATTCTTTTTTTTCCACCCTGTATCATTGGTGTACAAAAGATCTTTAAAGGGGCTTTAAGAAAACACTACATTAGGTACTTTTACGTTATTAGTTTTGGAAATATGGCCATCCAAATCAGGTATTTAGGTAATTTTTAAAGTACCGCCATTATGTATTAGGACAAGGTATTGACTTTATATTCTAGGATTAGTAAATGCATTTGTCAGGAGCTTTAAAATAATGTGCCACCAAGACACTCTCTTTTTATATAATCTTTTTCAGGATACGGTCCAGCCGCCATCCTAAAATTTCCAACCGCTAATCTTACTTTAAAGATATTTTTTCTATGCATAAGTTTCAAATTCCAGATGTAATGCAGGAAGGATAAAGAAGGGACATAAAAGATAAGGCATTTAAAATTTATCCGTTTTTTGGTTAGTCCAATATAAAATTTTTTTGTTTAATCATTAAAGAGATATGCACTTTATACCACACCTTCAGTCCGGCTCTGGCAGTTCGTTCTTGTGTTTATCAAAAACATCTGTTAATTTTTTTAAAATGAATTAATGAATAAAATAAATCCTAGAAAAATTCTCCAGCCTACTGCAAAATCTACAAGTTTTTTTTATTTTTTTTTTTTGAGACGTCAGTTGAGTGGTTTTGATTCACAAACTCTTGAATAAACAGAGAAACATTTTCCCAAAAAAAAAAAAAATGTTCGCGAATGATAGTATATAGTATACAGTGTAAGTTCCCGCTTTTCATGAATACACCCCTGATATCTCAGTTATGAATAACGCGATTTTCTTCAAATTTTGGTGGTGATTGCATGTTGGGGAGAAATGAAGTATTTGGGCATAGTGAAAAACTTTTAATCACCATTATGCAAAGTGAGTCCTGGTGGGTAAAAAGACTTGATTTTTTAGGAAAAGGATATTAGGGTCTATTCAAATTTTTTTTTTTCTGTCAGATTTAGAATCAGCATCCCCAAAACCCTTTAATTCATATTTTCAAAATCTCAGGGGCTGATTTTAACAGAAAAATATTTATTTTAATTAACTTTTTTAAGAGGTTATTTATTCCTAACTTTTGGTAATGTAAACTTTCCTGATGAAGTGGATAGGTAGAAATTCTCCGTTAGAACCATGGCCCCCCAGATCGCCGGATATTGACCCTTGTGACTTTTTTCTCTGGGGATACTTGAAGAATAAAGTGTATGCTACTAGGCCAGTGAAATAGACAGGAACTTTGCATTAGAATCAGGCAAGCGTGCCAGGAAATTACTCCCAAACTTTAAGAAAAGTGAATTTACATTTAAGAAGAATTGTTGAAAAGTGTATTGTTTTAGAAGGTAGTTATGTTGAAAATACAGAAATCTAAAATGATGCAATTAGTAATTTTGATATCACAGTTTTAAATAAAGGACTTATTAAAAGGTTACTTAAAATTATTTATTTGCTAAAATCAGTTCTTGAGGATTTTTAAAATATGAATTAAGGGGTTTTGGGGATGCTGATTCTAAATCTGACAGAAAAATTTTTGAATAAGCCCTAATATCCTTTTCCTAAAATCAAGTCTTTTTAGCCACCAAGACCGCACGCCAATGGTGAATGAAAGTTTTCACTATGCCAAATACTTCATTTCTCTAACATACAATCACCACCAAAATTTTAAGAAAATCAGTGTTATTCATAACTGAGATATCAGGGTGTATTCATGAAAACGGGACACACTGTATATATATATATATATATATATATTTATATATATATATTTATATATATATTTATATATATATTTATATATATTTATATATATATATTATATATATATATATATATATATATATATATATATATATATATATATATATATATATATATATATATATATATATATATATATATAGTAGTGGAGGTGCCGTCAATTGAAAAGCCATCTAAAATAAAAGAAAATGAGCTCTGTAACTAAGACTAACAAAGTTTACCCTCTCTACTTAAGTTCTTACCAATTAGTGAGTTGAAACATAAAACAGGCTTACACTAATGAAGAATAAGACTTTATTTACATTTTATTGTTCATTTGCGGACTAACTTTGCTTAAAATTACACCACCAAATTCTCAACACTTTACCACAGTGTGAATGTGATTTAGTCTACATAGGACGAAACATAATAAGAAACTTTAATGGTCATTATAACTTCCCATAAAAGTGATGCTAAGAGGGGTGTTTTGTCTTGTGCACTCTCTCAACATATGAACGTTGTTGGACACGCTATGGACTGGCAGAATGCAAAAATTTTAGATAGAGCTGACACTTGGTATAAGAGAATTTTTCTCGAGATGGATTCATATTTACCTACAACCACAATCATTGAACAAAAAGGAGTGATATCCAAAACCTGAGCTCCATTTACAATTATATTCTTTCATACCAAAAATAATAACAATTTTTCAATAAACTCTGAAATTGAGTATTAATTTTTGCATTTTGTAGTTACATACCATACAGCTATTTTTCTTAAATTTTAAAATCATTGTAAATACTTCTAGTGGAAACACTGGTAAGTTTATTTTTAATTTTCCTTTTCTTTTCTAATTGTCAGGATATTACTTTAAAAATCACTAAAATCGTTAGCAACATGACCTATCGATAAACCCTCATTTTTATGAGCAGTGTATAATCAATTCAATGGCACTATATCCAATCCAATATTAAATTAAGTATCCTGCGAATGAGATATCTGCATCGCTCTGCGTTTGTTTTCCAAATCAGGTTTAGTGATGGGTTTAGGAACCTGAAAACTGGAGTGAAGGGTACTATCGTCGGCGAAACTATGAATGGAATTAGTTGTGGACGAGAGAAGGTCGTTGATGTGAAGAAGAAACAATGTTGAGTGCCAGAACTGAGCCCTGAGGGACTCCAGCATTTACTTGGTGAAAGCTTGAAGAATGGCCGTCCACAATAACCGATATACGTCGATCAGATAGATAACTAGAGAGCCAAGCACAGAGTTTAGCTGAAAGACCATAGGAGGAGTTTATTAAGAAGTGCGGCATGCCAGACCTGGTCAAAAGCTTTGATATATCAAGAGCAACGATCTGGGACTCACCTAGAAACTCAAGAGACTTATTCCAGCAGTGTGATACGAAGGAAAAAAGATCTGCTGTAGATCTTGTGGCGAAATCCATACTGCCTGTCATGCAAAAATTTTGTGTTTTTCTAAGTACTTAAGAATTTGTGAATTAATTAATTTTTCCATTACTTTACAAAGAACTGAGAGAATTGAAATTGGTCTATAGTTAGATGGAAGAGATTTAGATCCTTTCTTGGGAATAGGTTGAACACGTGCAGCTTTCCAGCTCTCCGGAAAGATACCTGTGTCATAGAAATTCTGAAAAAGTCTAGTTAAGATTGGTGCAGGTTCTGGAGCACATTTTTTTAAACGATCGCTGGTATGCCGTCCAGCTCAGACGATTTCTTAGTGTTAAGAGAAGAAAGAATACGCTTAATGTGTTATACCTTAAAAATAATATCGGGCATTTTATGAGGAACTGGGGTAATAGCTGGAATTGGATAATTTACGGAGGGTCAAGGGTTGAATTAGCAGAAAATTGTTTAGCAAATAGTTCTGCCTTTTCTTTAACGGTAGAAATAATTCATCTTCCAAAGTTAGTGGTAAAAGAACTAGTACAAAAATTCGTACTTATGTTTTTCGGAAAGGACCAGAAAGATTTACTGCCATTTGCGCAAGAAAGAACTTTTAATACGATTGTCGATTGTCTTTGGCTTCAGAAATTGTTTGATTATAGTAGTTTCTTGCTTCAATATAAATCATAAATACATCATCAATAAATCATTAATAGTGTTTTGCCTTTTACTTTAACCTAACTAAGTTTTATCGTATATAATATATTAAGAGGGAAAATTTTGCCGGTTAAATATTTTATTTATATGAATGTTTCTTGCTCGGCAATTTCGTGAATAACATTTTAAATGTCATGAACGAAATTTCCAAAAGCAACAAACTTGAATAAAACAAAAAAAATATTTTACCTAAAAAATTTTTTTGAATGATATTCTTCAAGACTATTTCACGAGAAGAACAAGCCAAACTTCAAACTTAAATTTAAAATAAGCATTATTACATGGTATTTTATAAACAAGGTAGGATTATATTTTATTACAATTTTGATTTTATTTCAATTTGTATTGAATGTACAGCTATTATAATTAACAATAGTTTGTCCACTCTTTTTAATCAAAGCCTGGTTTTAAGTTTGGTTAACCTGCTGCGATAAAGACGTGGAGCTAATATGTTTGCTTTTTAAAACCTGAGAAAACAGCTCTTAAATGAATTTTTTTGATTTTTGTGTATTAGGCGAAATATTTACACATACTGCATTTTTAATCTCGCATTTTGATTTAAAGCATTCATATTTTAATTTTAAAAATAGGCCACATTTGTTAAACTGACAATAGTTTCTTTTACGTTTTTTACTTAGGCCTAACTAAGTTTTGCCGCTGCAGCTGAAATACCATCAGGTGGGTTTTATCAAGGTAGAAGCAGGTAGGAGTTTTGCCAGTAGAAAACAAGAGGTTGCTATGACATTTTGACTGATTGGTTCTATCTATAAACAGCAGGTTGCTATGACATTTTGCCAGCTTAAAACACTCTTGTAAAATAGTCGCTGTAATACCATCATGTTGGTTTTATCAAAGTAGGAGCAGGTAGGAGTTTTGCCAGCAGAATAATTCTATAACATTTTGCCAGTGTAAAACACTTTGGTGAAATACTCTAAAGAAATTAGCATAGATGGTACAAAAATCGTACAGTCCCAGAGCACATTAACGTCTCTATAAGAATTTTGCACATACGCGACGACATATTTTTTAAGCAGAAGGCGGACAATTTGGGTATAAGTGTTGCTTTAAAAATGAAAATTGGACTTGTTCGGTTTTTGCTCCAAAGTGCTCCAATTATTCTGTTGCGAAAAAAATATTTATTCATTTCCATATTTCCAGTGGTTATACAACGTGCCCAAGATAGGAGGGCCAGTATAAGCAATGGACATCTGGAAAATGGTAAGAGATGCAAAGTCGGTTAAATGAAAACAAAGTTGAGGTTTAAAGTGTCCTATAATATGCTGTTTAAAAAAATTAAAATTACAAGTATTTCCAAAAAACACAAAAATTATGAATTTGTTTTATTTTTTCCTGGTCCTATTTAAATTCTAACTTTAAAATAAATTGCACTTTTGCATTGCCACTTTTATGCTCTATCCAATGGTGGTATTTTATTTAAAATGCCAAGGTTTGGTTTTCGTGAGACCGTTATTAACTTTTTTGTATTTAAATACGGTTCTGATATTCTAATATTAAAATTAAAAATCCAATTTGATTAGCAATTCAATGATCAATCACACACTTTGTTCTAATCATATTACGGACCTGTATTTTTAAAATTGTATTTAAATAAATAACTCTACCTTTTAAGTTAGTAAATTACTTTAATAAACTAAGCAGAACAAAACAAAACCTTCCTAGCATTACTAAATTACATTTTAAATACGGTCCTAATATTAATTTATTATCGAAATTTTAAAGCCAATTTTACTTTGAATTTTTATTATAGTTTATTCGTAATACAGCCCTTTTATTTCTTAAAATTCGATAAAAAAGTTAAATCCACATTGTGAACTACTACATCAGGTTAGTAAAAAACAATAACTTAAAGTTGCACTAATAATAAAATGATCAAATAATTTACTTATGCAATAAACATTTTTATGCGCATAATCATACAAACGCTTTCTAAGTTGTTTTGCATTTGCGCAGATTAAGGATCTTACGATTATACCGTTAAAGTTAAGAAAAACAAATTTTTTACTACCAATTAAATCTTCGTTTTTAAGGTTTTCCAATATTTTAGAAAAATTACAGTTAAAAATTATCAAAGCTGTTTAGCTTGTTGTTAGATTGTTATTTGGTCAGCTAGAAAAGCTAAAACAGGTTTTGGTGTATACGTTAATTATTTGATTACTTATTATTTGTGTAGTTTTAAGTTTATTATTTTTACTCGACAAAATCTATTAATGTAAAATGGAGGTTTACTGCTTTTACCAAATTCTCAAATATACAGGTCTGTATTACGGTTAAACCATACCATGAGTTCAAAGTAAAATTGGATTTAAAATTTTTGTATTGAAATATGAGAACCGTATTTAAAAATGTAAGTTAGTAATGCTGGAAGGGTTTTGCTTAATTTATTAGAGTTATTTATTAATTTAAAATGTAGGGTAAATTATTTAAATTAAATGTTTAAAAATACACTTCCGTATTAAGATTAAAACACAATGTGTAATACATAGTTGAGTTTAAAGTTCTAATCAGGCTTTTAAATATTAATATTATAATCTCGGGATCCTGTATTTAAAAATAAAGTTGATGATGATCAAAGAAGTAAATGGGTAAACATATTATTAAAAAATATATTTAACATTTGAGGATTTGCGATGATTTACCGATCAGATCCTAAGTGTTGGTTCCAAGAAGACCACCGCAAATAACACTTATCTGAATTTTAAAAAAAAAAAAAAAAAACAAAGACAAAAACTGCGTTAGAGTTCACAAAGTAATAAGTAAGCATACCTAAAAATACATGTAGTCAAACATATGACTTTCTTCTTTTTTAAAGTCCATTTAAAAACAGCAGTAAATGGGCTAAGGTTTAGGGTAGTCAAAATATCACAAAAAGTGTGTGTAAAAATCTGCATTTGTGATTTTGATTGAGTTTTACCACATTTTCATATCTACTTATTGAGTAAATGTTGCTAGAGAAGAGAACAACAAGGAGCATATTACAAGGGCACTCCGTATGTACTTAGCCTACAAAAAAACACAATTCTGCATAGGTGGCCATTCATTTCTAATCTTAACACAGTCATTGCCTTAGCTCGAGATGCTTGACACTTTCAATGCTCCAATTTTCTTTCAACTGTTCTTTAAAACTACACGTTTTCGTGGTCTGCAAAGTCAAAGTCCACGTGGCAATGATGATGATGACTTCCCCATTTAACTTTAATTTTTTACCCAGTGGGAGTGGGATGTGGATGGGGCAGGAGTTTATATGGCCCAATTTGACTAGCGTTTAGCCGTAGTGACGGAAGAGGTGAGCCAAACCGGCGTTGCTCATGGTGGAAGGGACTGCAATTCGGCAAGCGAATCGTTCCAGTAATTCAACATAAAAATAGCTCCTGTGGGCTGTTTTTGCACATGCCTGCAGGTAGTTGATGAAGATCACACTTTGTGGATCTCTCAGAAAATGCTGATAATCGGTGAAATTGTTAACGATCTGTTGGCAAGTTTCAATAGATGAAAGCAACACTGTGTCACAAAGACTTATTTTTTGCACTCGCATCTGGTTTTTTCGCTCGCGAGAACTTAGGAAGTAAGGAGGTGACGAACATGGAGAACGTTTTCACCAGGGATTTAAAAGTTTCTGAGAAGAGCGACATCAGGAATTTGGGGACGAGAAAACATGTAAGGGGATTACTGCTGGTTAATTATAAGACAGACTTGATTAAAATGATTAGAAAAAAAGAAGGCAAAAATAGAGTAATTTTTAATTCCTTTTTTCTTTGTATTAATACCAAAAATATGTACAAAATAATCTTAATTATAAAGAAGAGTTAGTGGTATGCCTGGTACCTTCCTGTAATTTGACCCTAGAGTCAGTGGTGTGCCACTGACTTTTTTTACACGTTTGGGACATACCTTCATACGAAGTTTTCTTCTTAAAAATAAACCAAAAAATCACCTTCTCTTCAATATTGACATTTAATTAGAGTACACCCTGTATGTTCCGACATTCCTACGTTTTCTTGCACATATGTACACCGATTACTTCTAACAATTGTTGGCCCGATTTTAAAAGTATTTTTTAGTATTCTTATTAAATGTCATAGGGTTTGCAATACCAACAGCAATATTTGCAGGAGCAACCTTGCTGCTTCAACCGGGTTTAAAAGAAGATGAAGGTTATATGTTTGACACCTATGTTTTTGGTTTCTTTTATGAATGTACACTGAATGCTTTGTCAATTGTGGACCGATTAATTTTTTCTTTCGAAAGGGTGCATTTTCGGAGGTGGACCCACAAAGGAAACCCAGTTAAGATCGCGTAAGACAAAGGTACTAGATTTATTTTTAGACAAAGCGGCCTCTAATAGATAAATGCTATGTTGGATGTTTAAACAATCAAGAGTAGTTAAGTACAATGTTAATTTTTTTCTTGTCATGTTGTTGTATGTTTAGCTAATAGTTTATATTTTTATTTTTTTATGGTGTAATTGTGTGTATTTTATTTTTGTAAGTGAAAAAGGTACTAGTATTGTTTTTTATTGTATCGTTACTAATTAAATGTTAATTTTAAAAAAATCTAAAATGATAAATATGCTTTTTAAAAAAATTAAACCGAGTTTAAAAAGATGGTAAAACTCATTAAAAATTTAGAAATATTAAATGAAAAAAATAGTTTGGCTAATAACATCACGCTAAACTACTAAATGTTAATAACTAAATACACAAAGATTGTTATAACTCATTACCATAAGTTATTACCTGACTTTATTTTTGATTTTATTTTTGTAAAATTAGTAAGTATTATTTTTTGTTTTTAAAGTCGATTAGTCACTTAGTTATTATTGGTGATACTAATTGCCCAAGAACTTATCTTTTGTTGCACTTATTACAAAATTTAACCCAGTATTTTTATTTACAAAAATTATAAATACAAACGCTAAATAAATAAGTCAAATTAAATTTGCTTCCTGCAACAGTATTTATAACGAAATGCAACTAATTATCAGTTACCGTGCGCACCAAAATTTAAATTTGATTTCAGCCCGTTCCTTCCACAAACAATCCTAGCAGTTGCATCTGGATTTTGGCATTTTTGCCAATTGATTTTGAAATATTGTTCTGTAACACTCGCGTACATTGCGATCCACCGATCTCTGCAAGCATCATCATAGAACCGAGAGATAAAACAGATATTAACTTTGAATCATGTATCAATGAAACGACACTATTAAAAAGTGATTTTATTGGGATATAATAAAAATGTACATATTTATTTCAAAAAATGTTTAACCATAAGTTAAACATGTCTATACAATGCTGTAAAAATTTATTGTAATGATCAAATGTCATAGAAAAAAAATAACAAAAGTTGCATAACAACTTCTAACGCTATCGTTTTATGAATACCATTGAAATACAAAGTATTTATTAGGTCATAATTCACTAGAATAATCTATCTTTAAATGAAATGCCCTGTATATTATTTAAATTTTGGTATTATACACTTTCTAAAAATATTTGTGTCTTAAGTTGCATCTTTCTTCTTGCAACAGTTTTTAAAAAATATTAATTTAAAAGTTTATAGTTGCTTAAAACTGTTATATTGTTAAAGTAATAAAAAATCTTTTAAATTGTAAATAATTAATAGTTTAAAAAAACTAAAAAAACACGCTTTTATATGCAACCGAACTAAAAATTGGGAAAATAATTTTTCATTAAAAAAATATTGTCATTTCATAGTAAAAGTGTGTGATAATATATTAACATGTTTAATTACTGGTATTTGCAGATATCTATCGATGGAGAAGTTAACATGTAATAGTAAACATGCAACTTCACTGCTTACTATGAAATGACAATATTTTTTTAATGAAGAATTATTTTCCAATTTTTAGTTTAACAAATGTGGCCCTATTTTTAAAATTGAAACATAGAGAGATAGCTTTGAATCAAAATGCGAGAGATTAGTACGTGCTGTATTGTAACCATTTCCGCCTAATACACATAGAAAATCAAAAAATTCATTTAAGAGCTGTTTTCTCAGGTTTTAAAAAAGCAAACATATTAGCTCCACGTCTTTATCGCAGCAGGTTAACCAAACTTAAAACCAGGCTTTGATTAAAGAGTGGACAAACTATTGTTAATTATAATAGCTGCACATTCAATACAAATTGAAATAAAATCCAAAATTGTAATAAAATATAATCCTACCTTGATTTATAAAATACCATGTAATAATGCTTATTTTAAATTTAAGTTTGGAAGTTTGGCTTGTTCTTCTCGTGAAATAGTCTTGAAGAATATCATTCAAAAAAATTTTTAGGTAAAATATTTTTTGTTTTATTAAGTTTGTTGCTTTTGGAAATTTCGTTCATGACATTTAAAATGTTATTCACGAAATTGCCGAGCAAGAAACATTCATATAAATAAAATATTTAACCGGCAAAATTTTCCCTCTTAATATATTATATACGATAAAACTTAATTAGGTTAAAGTAAAAAGGCAAAACACTATTAATGATTTATTGATGATGTATTTATGATTTATATTGAAGCAAGAAACTACTATAATCAAACAATTTCTGAAGCCAAAGACAATCGACAATCGTATTAAAAGTTCTTTCTTGCGCAAATGGCAGTAAATCTTTCTGGTCCTTTCCGAAAAACATAAGTACGAATTTTTGTACTAGTTCTTTTACCACTAACTTTGGAAGATGAATTATTTCTACCGTTAAAGAAAAGGCAGAACTATTTGCTAAACAATTTTCTGCTAATTCAGCCCTTGACCCTCCGTAAATTATCCAATTCCAGCTATTGCACCCAGTTCCTCATAAAATGGCCCGATATTATTTTTAAGGTATAACACATTAAGCGTATTCTTTCTTCTCTTAACACTAAGAAATCGTCTGAGCTGGACGGCATACCAGCGATCGTTTAAAAAAATGTGCTCAGAACCTGCACCAATCTTAACTAGACTTTCAGTTTCTATGCACAGGTATCTTTCCTGAGAGCTGAAAAGCTGCACGTGTTCAACCTATTCCCAGAAAGGATCTAAATCTCTTCCATCTAACTATAGACCAATTTCAATTTTCTCAGTTCTTTGTACAGTAAAACACAAGATTTTGCATGACAGATTTTCATTTTTTAGTTTCTGCTACTCTTGACAAAATGGCGAAAATTTTTTTAATGAATCAAGAGTGGCAAATTTTAAAATTTTTCCTAACAGATTGCAACTCACTAAAAATTTCTTCTTCATTAAGTAGCAAAGTTTGAAATTTTGCCAACAGATGGCAATCCAGGCAATGTTTGGACCTTTGCCAATATATTGCAACCCACTAAAAATTTCTTCTTCATTTAATAGCAAAGTTTGAAATGTTGCCAACAGGTGGCAACCTAGGTGTTGTTTTTATATTTTTATAATATAAAGGAAAATTTTTTCCTGGCGATCCAAAAAAGAATGTTAATTTTTATTAATTGCACATTATGTATTATGTATACATTACACATAATGTAATTTTTATTATGGAATCCTTGAACTAATGGTGCAACTAACTCTATATTTTTATTGTTCATAAAATTGAACACTCATGGTGCAACTAACCATATTGTGTAAAAACTAAAAAATTTCTTCTTCATTTAATAGCAAAGTTTGAAATGTTGCCAACAGATGGCATCCTAGGTGTTGTTTTTATAATATAATGGAATTTTTTTCCTGGCGATTCAAAAAAGATAACGGGATACTGTTTTTAAATTATTGCATCTTCATCGGTCCTTGACACGTGTGCAAAGTTTTAAAGAAATCGAATAGCTGGAAGTTGGTAAAAATTAGGCTCAAAGATTCCGTTACATAGATAGATAGATAGATAGATGGATAGTTACAACCCAAGTTAATAAAAGCGTGTTAAAAACCAAGTAAAGCTTTTCTAAAGGCAATGGAACCAGCAAAAATATAATATAAAACATGTAATATTTAGTCGTATTTATTTAGAATCTACAAAGCTTGATTTGTGTGCCAAATATCAACTAGATTGGTTAAAAAATAAATGCAATTAGGCGAAAAAATCAAAGTAAAAATTGAATTTTGACGGCTTGTAACTCCAAAACGAATGACAATTGGAAAAAAATTATATGAAGCTTTACCCTTATTTTGTCAAGTAGAATTACCTCCTTAGGTATTGTGATCGAATTTTAAATCACCCTGTATGTTATTTGACTGAGACCAAGACTTTGTGTTTGTTTTATACTCTTATTTATTCTATAAGAGGTCTCTTTGAGTAAAATGGACGACTTTTTTTTATTTACCCTTTTGTAAAAAATTGGAGCACAAACATCTATTGTAAAGTTTGCTGGTAATTTAAAGATTGGGGTTTAACATAGAAAGGTTATACTTAAGGAACGGAAGGTTGTGTATGTAGATAATTTATTTTTTATTTTAATCTTATCAGTAAATGGGCCATTCTTATTTTGGTATTTGCAACGTGACAGCTGTCCAGCCAGAGAAATTATCACTTATTAATTTTGCAGGTAGGTCTCGTAACTCAAATTTTTTTGAAGAATTCAGGATGTCGTCATTGCAACTTGTCAAAATCAAAGCATTTCATTGCCTTTAAACAACAGGTATAAAAATTTTGATGTAATTTTTTGATAATTGCACACCTCTTATATATGGGAATTATAACGTATGAGGAAGATATATTTTTAAATACTGTCACGGATTTATTGACAGTTTTCATCATGCCAGTAACAACATTAAATTACAGGTGCCCGTTTGGTTTTACCTGAACCGAACCAAATCTAGGTGACACACTAGTATCATTATAATAGATGGGTCCACATTTATTTCATTCTAAAAGCAATACCGCCAAGTACACAAAAAATGATAAAGTAAACACCTTTTCAAAAGCACATAGCGCTAATAAAGCCTGATTTCATATTTTTAGATAAATTAAAAAAATATTGCTAAAACACGTGTCACGTACTTAAAAAATATCCTCTTATTTCGCCCCTGTCTTGCCATAAAACCGGTGGCACGTGGCGTGGAACTAGAAACTCGTCGGGTTGAATATTTTTGCTGCAATAAATCTTTGTTCACAAAAGGGTTTATTTACTTTATCATTTTTTGTGTACTTTGCGGTATTACTTTCAGAATGAATTAAATGTGGACCCATCTATACCTGACTTCTTTTATTAATTTAAATTCATACTGATTTTATAGAAATATCAAAAATCTAATGGTGTGAAATAAATCGTTGGTAGTATTACACATTGAACTTGGAAAATTGGTTAATTTCGTGTAACTTTAGGTTCAGAAGTAGCTTAATCTCCGTACAGCCTAGATCTAGCACAATGCTCCTTGGTTTTTCTCTTTATAAACAACAGAGAAATCTGTAATTTTGCACCAAAAGTAAAGAACTTATGGTAATTTTAACCAATCCTTTATCAGTAAAAATAATACGATACACTAATAAGTATTAGCCTTGCCTCTTTTATACCTAAAAAAAGCAATTATCCTTGGTAAGACAGTGTCACAATTGGATAGTTTTAATTTAAAATAATAAAATGTAGAAGCACCAAAACAAACGTTAAAGAACAACGGAACTACTAGAATCACCAACAAATATTCTAACCCTTTTAAAAACTTTTATTTAACTTGCATCAGTTTAGATTTAATTTCATTTATTAATTTTTTTAAGATGGCGAACTACATATTTTTAATGCACTGCCACAATATGGCTATCAAATGAAGGAGCTTACCAAGGGCAACTCAAAAAATAAAGTAACATTATTCTAAATCCAACATGGCGGAACACCCAAGATGGCGGACTAGTGGCTTTTAACTCATTTGTACAATATGGGTATTAAGTAAAAAGGTTTGCTAAGAATAACCCAAAAAATAAATCAATTATTTCAATATCACGGACCAAGTTTTTATCCTTTTCTACCATATGAGTAACATGTAACAGGAGTCCTTGATGCAAATGCCGTATCGTATTGCAACAATGATGCCTTAAAAAGATAACAGACTAAGAAACTGTTTAGTCATTACTAAAGGAGAAAATAAATAAATTAAAAGTTATTTAAAGGCAGTAAAAATAATAAAAGAAAATTTTTCTTCAAAACTTTTTCTATACAAATATAAGTTCATTACACAATTTATATGATATAAAAAGCTTGTCGCAAGATTTACCTAAGAAGATAAACAAATAAATTAAATAACCTTATTTTATTCCTTTTTACCTTTTAATTTTCAAACTAAGGAGGAGTAATTAAATCTCGCGACAAGTTTTTTTATCATATAAATTGTCTAATGAAATTATATTTGTATAGTAAAAGTTTTCAATTAAATTTTTATTTTATTCTTTTTATTGCCTTTAAATAAAAGTTTGTTTTAATTTTTTTTATTTTTAATGTTTATTAAAAATGTTGCTTCTAAAAAGCACACGTGATCTAATCTTATAAAATACTAAGTTTTAAATATTATTTCAATCAATTCAGTTTAAAGATTATATTTCGCATTTTTGCCAATTGATTTCGAAACTAATGCGCTGTGAAGCTTGCCATGCAAACCGATTAACCGGGCTCACAGGGCCATCATAGAGCGAGAGGCGATATAGAGATCGGCTTTACATCATAAAGGGCTGTCAATTGGGAAATAATTTACGTTTCATTTAGCAGCTACTCTCCTTGTATTAATAAAAGATAATAATAAGAAAAACTTTTAAAATGATAAATATTACGGGGTACATTTTTTGGGTAATTTTATAGAAACTATACCGGATGTCAACAAATAAGTTTGACATATCAAAATATGAAAATAAGTATTGGTCTAATTAAATAGTATAAAAGATAAGAGTTCTCGCATCTTTTTCACTTTCCGGTCATTTTGGGCTTTACCGGAAATGTCTCCGATTTTAAATTTTTAAATGGAATACCCTGTATATTTTATAATTTTTGGATTCCTGGGACAAATTTAGGTTAAAATGTGACATTTTAAAAATATTTTAGGCCTCCTTAATTTTTTTTAGAGGCATTTTTTATATTGCCTCTAGGTGGCCATGATTAAACACAAATAATTCTAATGACCTTAGATGATGTTAGAAAAATACAATTGCAAAATTTTAGTGACTAACATGACAAATAGGATATAACAATTTGGCTAATTGACATTTCGTCTAACTGTTATTTTTTAAATTGCAACCCTTTAGACGAGCACTTTTGAATAACGTTTTTATAAAGAATTTAACGATACCAATTTATTGGCGATCGGATAAAAAATAAAGTCATAAATAAAAGTTTTTGTCCTCATCAAAAACAAAGGAGATACGTTAAAAAAACAATCAATTTTTCTTTAAAAAATTCGAATAGGTCACTTTGGAGCATAAAAATATACATAATACTTTTGAAATTAGACATTTTAAATTTTTAGACGTATAACCAATATTATATAAATTAAGGGAATTGTGAAAGATTAAAGGTCAACTTTAATTAGAGGGTTAGTTAGGGGGTTGTTTTATTGATTTTTGGTAGAAAATTTTAGTTACTGACCTTATTTTTATCATAACTAATTAAATTTTTTAGCTAAAAATGTCTTCTTTAAAAAGAAAAAAGTTTGAATATGTATGTACTTTAAAAAGTTTAATAAAGTTTTTCTCGAATTTTTCCGTAATTTAACTTTGAATCTATTAAATTTTTGGTATACTTTTCTGAGTAATTAGCGAATAACCCATCAAAGTTCGATTTTTGCGTCGAAAAATTGTTACTTTTAATCGCAAATAACTTTTGAAATATTAGTGTTGTAAAAACAATGTATAAAATATTTTTCGTTTAGAATCAGTTTTCCAATCGATTTCTGTTGTTAAAATGTAATATAAAAATTTTACCCCTAAGGGTCGTGGCATCCATCCTTAGGTTCAGGCGCTTGGACTATTTCCTACCTTCTGTTAAAATTTCAAGTCAATCCCTGTAGGACATTGCCAGGTTTTTTCTTTTTTAGAGCTTTCATTTTTGTACTATAAATGAATAAAAGAAACCGTAAAAAATGCTAAAGTTTATTTTTATTTTATGTGCAGAATTTAGGTCAGTCAGCTTTTATTTGTACAAGCGCGAAATCGCTCTGTCCCTGGTAAAAACACAGACAATAGACAAGTAAATGTTAAATCAAGTGTTTTGTTAGTCACCCTATTTATTAATTTTAAATAAAACAAATCCTTAGCTAATAAAAATTGTTATTATTTCTGCAATTTAGTTTTTTTATTGGTTCTTTAAGTGATTAATAAGGTTACTCTTGGTCCTCATGCAACAATAGAATCATATTAACTAAAAACGATTCTATTTAAATAACTGAAATTTTAAAAATTCATAAATAGGTACTACTTAGAAAGAATAAATATGCTATGTGTTTTTTTTATTGTTTATTTTCGCGGTTTTTTTGCATATATACAGGGTGTCTGAGAAAGGTAAGGTCAAACATGATAAGGATGATAAAGTAAGCCAAAATATTGTTAGTACTTTATATAAGAAAAAGTTTTATCGCGCTTCGTTAGGGAGATATTAACCCTCAAATTTGGTATAAAAACTTATTTTAATTAAAACTTTTGAACTGTTGCCAAAATGCCGATGATATTTGGGCTAATAAATGACCTAATAATAATGCTTCTTTTGATAGGTGTCGTCGCAATTATACAGGGTGTAACGATTTTAATTTTCGTTTAATATATGCACTTGTATCGAATTCGACATTTTGCTTTGACCGCTTAATTCCTTCAAGTCATTTTTGTTTCAAAATGGTATACGTTATTTTAATCGATATCGTGAACCGTTTTTCTTTTAAATCGCATTTTAGGTCCAGATATACCAGCATTTTGCAAGTAATTAATTAGTATATTTTCTCCAGAAAATTTTTAAAATATGGTAAAATTCTTAAAAATAGTTTTTATCTGTATTAAAAAGTTTAAAGGGCTTACAAACACTGTTTTTAAATAATGTTACCACATTTTAATAATCACATCATAAAAAAGGATTTTTATTAGATACAAAAGGCTGGCGTGTCTGGATTTAAAATGCGATTTTATGAAAAACGGTCCAGGATATCGATTCAAATAAAGTTTACTTTTTATTGTGTACCAAACTGATAAAGGAATTAAACGGTCAAAGCAAAATATCGAATTTGTCATCAGTGTTTCAAAATGCATTAAATGAAAAATAATCGTTGCACCTTGTATATTTTCGACTAACTGAACAATCGTTTTCCTATCAAAATGAAGCATTATTGTGAGGTTATTTAGTAGCCCAAATATCATTGGTACGGTGGCAACAGTTCACAAGTTATAATTGAAACAAGTTCTTTTATACCAACTTTAAAGGTCAATATCTCCCCAACGAAACGAAATAGATTATTTTTTAATAGGAAGTACTAACATTATTTTGGCTTGCTCTATTACCACTTATCATTTTTGACCACACCTTCTTGGACACCCTGTATATTTGGTCCCAAGAATAAGTCCGTCGCAGCGTATGTCGTCCGACAACAACGGTATTTTTTAAATTAAAATATAAATGGCATAGTGTCTATACTGTCGGTATTCTTGGGAAATAATTGTGACCATTTGTCTTTTTTTTCTATTATAAGTGCGACCCCAGTCAACCAACCTTAGCAAAAAAACTAGTGTTGGGCTTTACTTAGGCTTCTAGCCTTCGTAGATTGTCCAAAGATAAAAAGATACCACATTTGATAGATCTTTCTTAATTAGTTTTGGAAATATGGCCATCCAAATGTATAAAATGATTTTTATTGCCCATTTAAAATGTAATGAATTTACATCTTTCGCAGCTTTTTTATTTTAAACGTATCAAAGAAATTAAATTACTATTTTGTTAATCTAATTTTGTAGTACCATATTTAATATGACTCTCATTAATGGTTTTAAAAATAGGGCTTTACAAAAATGAATAAATAATTATTGCCGTAATATAAATTAAAAATTGCACTTACTTTCTTAAGTTGGTTGGCCATGTTTTTTAAACTAACAAATACGGATATAATCAATAAATGTATTTTTTAAAAGCCCATTAAGAGATCTATTTGTTAGTAATAGTATAATGGGTGTTCTAATTAAAAAAGTCATACTTTCTGTCATAACCTGTACGCCTAAGAGATAATCAATTTTGATTACCAATTCAGAAACTACAATGGATTAACCCAACAATTATTTGTTAGTTTGGAAAACAGAAAAAGTTTAAAAGGGGGGAGGGTATAATTTAACTCTTGATACCCAGTACATTTACGTCATTAAAAAATAATATTGTATAGTTCGCCCTAAAAGTTATTTTTAAAAATACTTTAAAACTATAGAAAAAATAAATTAGGGTTAATAAATATTTACACTAATAAAATTGTAAAAGCAAACCCAATTAAAATAATATAAATAAATATTCTGAAATGTATTTAGCGCATACTAATTAACGTAAAAACTTTGGTATTGGTTACTTCTTTTAACTAACTGTAACCTGACAAATTAAAACCACTGATGTTAATTAAAAATCCTTTGAGCCTTGAGGCATTAGTAACTTAGAGTAGTTTTACTTTTTTAAAACAAAAAATAAATTACTTAAATTCAATTGGCATATAATTAAATTTTTAGTATTATTGAGTATTATTGGATATTGATATTAATACATTAGTAGGGAGTCATAGGCGTAACTAAGATTTTCAAATTATTTTATTAATAACTAAGGCATACGGTTAATAGATCGGTCAATTTAGATATTCGATTTTACAATAATTTGCAATATGGCTGAAAATTGATAGAATTGTTTAAAACGTCATTAGTAATAAAATGTTAAAAGACCTTATCGAACATGTTACAAATAAGAGTATTTTACGATTGCAGTTCTGTTTAATTTGATGCAATTGAGTAATTGAAGATATTGGCAAGGGTTAAAAATAATAAAAGTAATTAAAGCGGAAAAATAAAAATAAAATCAAATATATCCATCTACCATTTCTAATATTTTTGCTTTCTTGTTTATATCTTCTTTTGCTTTTTCTTCATTATGGTTGCAAGTAAATTGCTCCAATAATGACACATCGCATGTCTTCCCGTTAGTATCATATGAATCCTTAATTGTTGGTGATTTAACATTGGAGCACGACCTGTGTTGACAATTAGTACATACGACCGAAAAACAGTTTATCTTTTTTGAAACCACATTTAGCACTACATCCCTTTTTACGATTGCAAAAAATTGTGTCCACAAGTTTTTAAAGCAGGTGGGAGCACAATTTAAACTGGTTTTAATAAATAATCGACTCACTATCAACTCTAGTCTTCTGGGTCTAGCTTATAACCAAGCCACACTTAAACTTGTTAATATACCTAAAAAAGATATTGTTGAGCAGCCGCTGAGGTTGCAAGAGGATCAGCAAACCGTATTATTTCGAGTATTTTTAACGAAACCTGCATATCGAAGTTTAGCTAAGCACGTAGTTTTATGTGTTTTTCCCCATTCTTCTTACATTTATAATGTTTTATATGTATGTGTAAAATACGCTGACAAATAGAATAATATTTTTTCTTGAATTTCAGCTTAGGTTGGTGCATGTACGTGGTGTACTTACATATTATGACGATTACAAATTTTTCAACTATTTGAATAGTTACATCTCATAAACAGAGGCTCTTAGGAAAAAAGTCTTTAAACATTTTGTTGACGGTAGCAAATTTTTGTAACATAACTTTTTATTTTTTGGTCTAAATTAACCGAAATATATGTTCATAAAAATGGCGTACAAGTATTAAAAAGAGGGATAACCTACTAAGCTTCTGGGTCAAAACGAGTTTTGTTAGTAATGTTTGTTAAAAGGTAATAAATGTCATAGGTTTTTAATAAAAGAAAACATTGTCATGGATTTCTTTTTGAAAATATCTGGTGGCAATGTTTAACCAATTTTTACTTTGTCAGTAAAAAATGCCACATTATTGATCTAAAATTAACTTAGGGCTCAAGTTGTCTACAGAATAAAAAAAGGATGAATATTAACTTCAAGTTTTTATTTATTTTATTTGCATCCATGTTCACGCCCGATGCTTATCCTTTAAAAAATTTAAAACCTAATAAAGTTAGGTAATCGAATACTTGATATTCTAAATCGTATTTTAGCAGAATACGTTTTTGGTCAGTATTCGGGATTTTGTATTTAGAATACCGTTTTTGAATGATAGGATTCAAATACATATTTACGTATTCAAATACCAGGATGTTAGGTATTTGAATACCGGGATTTCAAGTATCCGAATACTGGCATACCCAGTATTTGAATACCGAGATTTAAAGTATTTGAATTCCAAATGTAAAAAATGTAAAAAGATTGGACAAGATCTTTTTTTTGCTGACAACATTTTGTAGTATTTGAATACCAAATGTAAAAAATGTAAAAAGATTGGGCGAGACTTTTTTTGCTCTTTAATATTTTAACGACTGACAACATAGATGTCATTTTTTCAAGGTATTCAAATATTTAGCATTCGTATACATTTTTTCCTAGGTATTCGTATTCGAATAGCGATTTTCAGTATTTGACCTAACTCTAAAACCTATGACATGTGATAACCTCTTCTAAACAGCCACTTTTAAAAGCAGGTTTTACACTAAAATAGGGAAAGGTATTTCTTGCTAACCTTGTACGCTTTTTTATGAATATAACTTTAAAACCCACACCAAATATGCAGAGCGTTTCCTAACTACGGTATGAAACTTAAGGGGGTGATTTCTAATGTCTTTTTATGAAAATAAGTTTCTATTAAACGTATGTCCGAACTTGCTTCATTTCTGAAATATAAGGCGTTAAAGTTTTCAAAAAGTCTGTATTTTAAATTATCTTAGAAACTCTCTAACGGTTTTAGATAAAACTTGGGACACTTATTTAATGTAATAAGGCGTTAAAGCTCTGTCTAGATTAGGATTATTGGGTCCAGTCGCGTTTCAGTGCGCACCACAGCCAACATTATTGTGAAAAAAGTATGCCTCCGACTTTTGGGCAGTTTAAGCTATTTTTCAATAATTAAGGAAATAACAATTCAACTTTTTAATATATTTTCTTCGTATTTAGCTTCGTTTTCGGGAAAACTTTTAAAGCTACTTTAATTTCTTTTAAAAAGTACTTCTGGACAACATGATATAAAAAGCAGAAATATAAATTATTTTATACTGTTTAGGGCTGCTTTTTAGAATACCATAAAACAGCATCAATTTTTTTCTCGAAAACAGAGGAAAATACAAGAAACTAAAAAATTCTGCTTTTATTGCTCAATCTGTGAAAGCTATAAAAGCTTTAAAAAAACTTAGTAACGTACTTGTTTTCTTAATAATATGGGCTATGGTGCACATTGAGGTAATACTGGACTTAATTATCTTAATTTAAATAGCTTTACAAGCACCTTATTACATAAAATAGGTGTACTGAATTTTATCCAAATCGGCTAAAGATTTAAAAGAAAAGATTTTTTTTTAAAAACTTTAACGCCTTATATCACAAAAATAAAACAAGTCCGGACATATGTTTAAAGGAACTTTTTTATATAAAAACATGAGAAATTTCTCCCTTAAGTTTTGCTTTCTCAAAATGAATACTGTTAAAAAAATATGGTGTCCGCAATGTCCGCGACCGATTAATGATTTTAAGTTAAACTGGTACACAATATTTAATTTTCACTTTTTAAAACCTTATTTTTCTACCTATTTTTACACCTTTTTGAATTAAATTGCTTAGCTTCACTTTAATCGTTTTTAATTATGGCGTTGCATAGCTTGCTGCGTTTTTAAAGACACCCTTCCCAATTTATTTGATAAAAGGTGTAAAGTACATAGAAAAACAAGGTTTTAAAAGATGAAAAATAAATATTGTTGACCACTTTAGCTTTAAATTAAGAAGACGGATATTTTTTGCATTTTTAAACCCTAAACTAATAAAACATACTTTATTTTTGGTATTTATTTGATGCTTACAGTAAATTTACGTCAAATGTAATCTTTAACACCATTATTTAATGACAAAATAATGATTACTAACGTATTTTTGCTGGTTGTTCGACGGACACACATAAAAGTCAAACACTCTTTTTTCCGAAACTTTCAATCACTTGAAGAACTAATTAAAAAGCCAGAAATTGCAAAAATAATAAGAACAAATTATTAGTTAAGGATTTGTTTTAATAGAAATCAATAAAAAATTGACTTAAAAACACTTGCATTTATATATTTTACAATTTTTACCAGGGACAGAAATAAATCAATGACATAAGCAGACTACTGGTCTGATGCAACTGACTTTGCACCTGCTATAATAATAGACCTTTAATTTTTTAACCCATCTGATTGTATTTGTGATAATATGGTATTAAAATATCAAAACTTCAATCGAATACATAATATATGTAGCGTAAATATTTCGAAAGGCTACTAAAACCATTGCAAAAAGACCATAAATCATTTTATTTTTGATGTATTACGACAGAGGCCACTCACTAAGAAATATTAACTTTTTGAAAACTATATATAATTCATCTTGTAGGTTTATACTTATGTATCTTATACAATAAACCTATTTAGTTTAGATAAAGGTTTATCAATAACTTTTGTTGCTCACCAAGAAACCAGAAATAATGCGCTTAATATTTATTTAGCTAGTCGTATTTTGTTTAAAAATTTTAAAAATTAAATCTTATAAAGATAATACAATTATTTGTTTATCTACACAGGTTAATCTAGCGACAAGCTTTTTATATCATAGAAATTGTGCAATAAGGTTATATTTTGATAGTTTAATTTACTGTGTTAGTAAAAAATACTTTTTGTTATAGGTTAAACAGGGGTTGAATATTAAAATTTAGGAAATATTGTAGTTGTTAAAAAAAAATGGACTTTTTCCGTAACGCTATCATCTTTCCAATTTCGAATTATTTTAAAGTTACCTGGGCGGGCAGGGAAATTACCCAATGGATCATAGTTGTACATTTGAATTTTTTAAATGCATTTTAATTATACAGGGTGTCGAGGAAACAGTAAAAACCATAGAAAAAATTAAAACCTCCAAAACTTTTTATTTTAAATTGAACACTCTGTTGTCTTGTATTTTATTTTGCCATTGCTTCAGGTCTGTTATTAACGATACATTTATTTAGGGTTGCCCTATATCTTAGTCAAGTAGTTTTTAAATCCCTTTTTTTAAGAAAATATAAACTTTAACTGATTATTTTTATAATATCGATAAATGCACAAAAAACTGTTTAGCATGTTAGCTGTAAAATGTCTGTAATTTTCCATATAAAGACAACCCAGCCGAAATGTTTTAGAAAACTTACCAGAATAATTTTAAAATACCAACCGCTTTTTTATGCCTTACCGACAATACAGGGTGTCCGCTAATTATTGGTACACAAAATTACAACAGATTCCTTAGGCCCAAATATAAAGATTTAACCAAATCCAAAAGTTGATAGTAAGGAAGATAGAGGGGTGTCAAACTAAAAAATGTTTTTTTTTATTTTTGATACTTTTTAAATATTTTAATAAAATTTTGTATGTAGGGTTCTTTTAACATATGATATTTAGATCTAATATTAATTTTTGTTAACTAAAGGAAGCTCTATATACACTATTAGTGTTTTTCTAAAACGACCTTACTTTTTTGCTACTCTGTATGTACTATCTAAGTAAACTAGTAGACTTCCCTATAATTTCCTACACAAAAAAGGTATAATTTGTAAAAATGGCTCTGAGCAACTACAACTGCCTCATGATAAACGAGATGATTCAATATATTCTTTTATATACTTAGGTCAAGCTTAACGAAATGTATAGGTAACAAAAGACCCTAACCAACGATAGAATAAAATACAGGGTGTTCCAATGAAAATAGGAAAGTTTTAAAGTCTTTATTTTTCTAAGTTTTATCTTTCTACTACCCTGTATATTAAAAATGAATTTTATTACTAAAATGTACAAATATGGTCTACCTAATAATTTCCTTGCCAGGCAATTTAATAAAAATAAAATTGGGAATATGGTAGAGTTATGGAAAATATTCTTACTTTTCTATTTTTCGAAAAGAAACTACAATATTTTCTAATTTTGAAATATTTAACTATATTAATAATAAGATTTTAATATAACTTAAAACAAAAAATCCATAATTATAAAGGAAATTAGCCAAAAATACAGGATAATCCATTTAAAAAATACATAACTTTATACCGACACGCTTTGTGAGCAACCCTGTTTACATAAAAATATTTTTTTTAATGTAAAATTTATGCCAACGGCTATAACTACAAAAAAAATACGAAATTTTATGAATAACGAGTAAATGAGCCTTTTTGACTTCTGACTCACCCTGTGCAATAAATTATTACCTTGTAAAACTAAAAACTTCTGGTATTAAAAAAATAACTATAGAAAACATTTTAAGTAATCTAAATTCTCTAATTTTTAAATACATTAAACCCATAACCCCCAATTTTTTTTGGTGACTTACGTTTATCTGCATGCACTTACCTATCTTTTATATAGATAGTGCTGATAGAGGAAGCCAAAATATTGTTAGTACTTTATATAAAAAATAGTTCTATAGCGCTTCCTTAGGGAGTCATCGACATTTAAAATTAGAATTTTTTTTATTTAATGTATAATAACTCTTGAATGGTTACCAAAATAATAACATTATTTGAGCATTCCAATTAACCTATAACTATGCTATTTTCCATAGGCAAATGATTGCGCAGTAAGTCATAATTAAACAGGAAGAAACGAATTTTTTTGGTTTAATGCATTTTTAACAGAGGTGAAAAATTAGACATTTTGGTTTGACCGTTTAATTCCTTTATTATTTTTAAGGTTTACCTTATTTAAATCAATGTCTTGGGCCGTTTTTCATAAAATCGCATTTTAATCCTTGACATACCAACATTTTGCATGTAATAAAAAATTAAATTTTTTCAAAATCATTAAAATGTGGTAAACTTTTAAAAAACGATATTTATTTGTAATTTAAAGTTTAAAAGGCTTACAAACATCATTTTAAACCATTTTACCACATTTTAATAATTTTCTCCAAAATTGATTTTTTTATTACATACAAAATGCTGGTATGTCTGGACTTAAAATGCAATTTTATAAAAAACGGTCCAAGATATTGCTTTAAATAAAGTATACCTTTTTTGTACAAAAATATGGAGAAATTAAACGGTCTAAGCAAAATGTCAAATTTTAATTTCTGTAAAAAATATATACAATAAACGAAAAAAATCGTCATTACCCTGTATAACTATGACTTACTGTGCAAACTTTGCCCTTAAAAAAGCATTGGTATGAGTTAATTTAAATGCCCATATATCATTATTAATGGTGCAACCGTTCAAACGTTATAAATAAAATACTTTTTTTATTCTAACTTTGATGGTCAATAACTCCCTGAGGAAGCGCGATAGAACTTTTTTATATGAAATACTAACATTGTTTTGGGTCACTCTATTACCCTCATCATTTTTGACCTCACCTTTCCGGACACCCTGTATACTACAGGCAGCCTCCTAAATAATTACCTTGTAAAACGATAAATGTTTTATATTTTAAGGTAAACTATAGAAACATTCTTAGTAACCTAAATCCTGTACTTATCGAATACATTAACACCATTACACCTTAATTTTTATTGGTGTCTCACGTTTATCAGCATGCATTTACCAACCTTTTTATGTACTACAGACAGCCTTCTAAAGAATTTTTTTGTACAAACTAAAATTTTTGATTTTTAAAAACATAGCTGTAATAGTATATTACATTACAAGTGTGGAAAATGACTAATTTCACATGAGTGGGAATATTGTAGCACGAGGTGTTAGCCGAGTGCGACAAACCCACGAGTATAAGAAAGTCATTTTCACACGAGTACTGTACACTATTTTTCCTACGACCATAAATTATTCACCAAAAAAAAAAGTTTGTCTTTACAGGAAAAATAAAAATAATTGAGAACTTTGCAACACTAAGGTGATTTTTGCTTTGTAACACTAGTGTAATATGTACTTTTCCTCACTGCCACATTATACTGTTTTAACAATATTTTTACATAGAAAATCACCTACCTAGGAGCATCAGGCCCTCACTTAATAAAAATTGTACGGTTTGGTTAGGTAATAACGGTAATAGTTTAATACGGTTTTCTGCTATTTTAAGGTTTTTTTTAATTGATATTTACATATTTTAGACACTCTTCTAAATAATACATATCCAAAATATTCCGTTTTTAAAAAATATCAAGTAAACAAACTTACGGGACCGGGAAGTGAAAAGGGGTGCTGAGTGGGACAAAATTGGTAAAACGAGTTAATGAAACTGAACATCACATGTAAAATTAAGTAAAAATTACATTTTTTTCTCATATTTAAAAAATATATAAAAAAATATGAAAATTGTAAATGCTTAACCTAAAGTCCTAAAAGTAAGAAAAAAACGAATACTAAACGTACGTTATACGATGCAAAATATGGAAAGCATTTGGCAACGTCGGAAGCCTTAGGTTTAATTAAGGGATTAAAAAAAAGATTTAACTAGTTGTTTGAGTAGACGAAGACACAGAGAAAGGAATTTGATCTATAGGAGTCTTTTCTCTGGCGCTTTAGGTCAAACGGTCAAGCGGCAAGGCTGCCTCTATAAAGTGCGTGCTCAAAGGTAGGAGGGAGATTTTTAATTTGATCTACTTACCTGATAACACTGTGCCCCTAAGCGAGCAGTCAGTGAAAGTTGCTTTTTTGTGGTTATATCTATTTTTGTTTATGTTTTTATTTTTCGGAAATTTTACTATTACTCTTTTTAATATTAGAAGAAAGCTTATACTGTGTAGTAACTTAACGTTAATTAGATGATTTTCGCTAATTTGGGTTCTACTGTTTAAGGTAAGTAAAAGTTTTTTACTGTCACTACAATAAATATGTCACTTGCAAAACCAATAGCAGTTTTTAGAATGACATCATAATATATATCACACGAGTGATGTAAAGTACTTTACAACACTAGTGCTGTAAAGTACTTTGCAACACTAGTGTGATATAACGCCTTTCTATGCATAAAACCAGTGTGTTATTTGCTATTTTCACAAGTGGTCGTAGGAAAAAAACATTTTTGGTAACCTAAATCCTGTATGTCTCAAATACATTAACCCAATTACACCCCAATTTTTATCAGTGTTTTACGTTTATCTGCATGCACTTACCTACCTTTTTATATACTACATGCAGCCTTCCTTTATAGGGAAGAAATTCTCCACTACACCGCTTCCCTTTATCCACTCCTACCCTATGTCCCATTCCTACCGTCTAGAGATTCGGTAGTGGGGGTAGTTTTCCCAGATCCAGCCACCCTTGGTGTAGTATTGCTTCGACTTTCCCCCTGTTACCGTCGAAGCGTTTCGCAAACGTCCGGGTTTTCCGCGATCGGCATCCGAATTTCCTAATCGAGAAATTTATTTAGGGTAGTTTTTCATAAGCGTAACCCTTTAATCGTCGATTATTAAAATAAATACAAGTATTTGCATTTAAATATATTTAAATAAAATAAATTAAAATAAACGTGAAGAACCTGTAAATTATTGTGACTATTATTTATCCAAAAAACTTTTTATTCGTGATTTAAAAAAGTGTGTTATTATTTGTGAATTGGTTAATATATATATATTGTGAAAAAGTGTTTTTACTTACTTAAATAACTTCTATTTTTGACTTTGTGTGGATACGGCTCAACTGGAATGTAACTCTACTCTTTGAACTTCTTGGTAAGTTGATAAAATTAAAACTAGTATTAAAATTTGTATAAGAAATGTAACACTATTTAAAAATAAACCTACATGAAATAAGTTTTAATACATACAAATACGCATTAAAAAATGTAGCAAAAAATATATACAGCACATATCAGCTAAATGTGGTCGTTCATAGACAATGTGTAGAAAAACGACGGTTTAACGCGAATGCCGGCATGAAAACATTTCGGATTAGACGACTAATCGTGCTTTCTTTATTGTTGCTTTTCTAGCCGGTATACCCTTACATATTGCTTATACAGTATAACGGGTGCCCCATAAATTATAAGTATATCTGTCATTTTCTTTAAGCGCTTGATCTGTTTTTAAACTTTTAGTATGATTTATAATTTAATAGAATACATACATAATTTAATTTAACTAGAAATGCTACCAACTTCCTCTGTGTTACAGATGTGTTGTTGAAAAAATTTAGAGGCAAAGTTTACTTAAGCAAATAAGTAGCAAGTACAAATTGTTAGCCTGGATATGAACCTTAGTTAAAAAAGTATTTATTGCCTATAAAAAAATAATAAAACATTTTTTAAGAAATTAATTAATAAAATTTTTTTTTTTTCTCTTAAACTAAACAAGGTACGAAAAAAAAAGAAGAGACATCAATGCTGCATTTTTATTTGCCTAATTTAAAGAAAGCGCAACATTTGGCACACATTTAAACAGTAAGTGGCAAACCGTATTTTTGTGTTTTAGGGCATATAAAATAATGTGTCTTTATTTCCTAATTTTTTAAAAAGTAATAAACTAAAAAGTCAAGTCTTTAAAATTTTTGAAATGGCAATCAAATCATCTTTTAAACAAGATTTCACTTAACGCCTCTTCCCAATAAAGATTTAAGGGGTTGCTTTTACCGAATCTAGAGGACACTTTGATTAAAAACAAGGGTTCAGCTAAGAAAGAAAGTTTAGCTTAATGCATTTGCTAATATTTTTCATGGTGACTAAAATAAAAATACTAAGGATGGGACCTTTTTTAATTGACACTTTATATGGTAAGTGTTTAGGCAATTATAATATTCTAGTATTTTAAACTTATTATGTTTAAAACCATTGGGTTAACAGATAAAATATGTAAAAATAGGTAATTTAGTTTAATTTGAGGCTTGCTCTTAATTTAAATTATTAACAGAACCTAATTTTAGTGACACTTCCGGTGAAAGGGAAAATTATATTTTTAGGGCCCTACCCTTTTTACGTCTCAATCCGTTTTTACCCAGAATCATTAAAAAGAAAGTAAGTATAACATTTTTAAAAACTTTATTCTCAAAAACTGATTCAGTTACTTAGAGCTAGGGGCTTATACATTTACTCAAAATTAAACGTAAAATCAATTTTATTTTAAGAGGTTTAGGGGTTTGCTTTTAGTTTGTAGCGGTATACGTTATAGCGATATAGACATACTTCTAAGTTAAATTTTAAAACTGTTTAACATTTGTAAAGAAAATAACGGGCTTGTTAGTCATTTTGTGAAGACCTGCTATACACTTATCTTAATCTAAGGTCCAATTAAAATACAGTTTTTGTTTTAACTTAAAAGTTGTGAATTTTAAAAAATATGATATTAAAAATTATTGATTTTTTCAAAGCAAACAAATTCAAAAAGAGAATGGCATACGAAAGCAGAAAAAATTACCTACCAAGTAGTTTGGTACTTACCTAAGCTCTCATATTTAAAAAAACTAAGCAATTATTTGATTTGTAGCTATATTTTACACTAAAGAAAAAGCTTTTAACGTCTTAAAAGAAGTTTTTCTAAAATGTAACTTAAATGCTACAAGAAGCACTTAGTAAATATTTTTTTAAATAAAAAATAATTTAATTTTAAATGCCATTTATATTGATCGTTAACAGTGATCCTTAAAGTAAAAAAATATCTTTGATCCTTCTTCTACATTTGTAACTTATGGTTTTTTAAAGAATCTATTGAGTAGTCCGTTACTTTGTGACAATACATTTTACGTAGAATGTAATAAAAACACATTTTTTTTACTTTGTTATTTTGTCACAATATGTGACAAAATAACAAAGTAAAAATTTGTGTTTTTATTACATTCTACGTTATGGTTTTTTGTCTTTTACCTGGGATTTTTTGTATTTTTATATTTAGAATCATTAAACACTATCAACAAATAAGTATTTTTAAGTTATTTTAAAAAAAATCTTTAAAACTAATAACAAAAAATTAGAATACATTTTAAGAAAAAAAAATTGCAAATCTTCATTTTACTCTAATATAATTTGTTTCAAAATAACTTAAATAGGAATTGTTTGTTAAATTTATCATACCTACTACAAATAATGAAATTTTAATGCAAAATATTAATACTTTTTTAATTTGTCTAAGTTCTTAAACCATCTCTATGGTCGAAACATGTCCCCCTGAAATTTTGAATAACTGACATAGAATAAAGAGCATTTAGTGGTGAAAGACAGTAGTTTAATTTGTCAATTACATTACAACGCCACAGCATTATGGACTACTTCTCCAATTCAAAAATTAAACGTTTTTTTTTTAAAGCTACTGCCACTGTATATGTATATACATAAAATTTATTTATAAAATATGGTACTTCTTCTAACTTAAAAATGCGTAAAATAACAGTAAACATGAAAACACGTCCTAGCTTTTCCTGATAATGTTAGCACTTACCAAATATATTTTGATTTTATCACACTGTTGGCTTTTTTGTTGTTGTGAATAATAAATAATAAGGATATACAGGGTGTCACAGAATGTTGCTTGGAAGAATTAAGGGCATATTCTACATCACAAAATTTAAACAAAAGCTTATATAAACATGGGTTCGCAAATTTTTCCCTTTCTATGATACAGGGTTTAAAACTCTTTTAAAACCTAAAAAATCAAAAATCTAATTTTAACAAAAAAACTAGATAAAAAACCTATTTAAATAAGTCTTTGTTGTTGTTGTTTCATAATAATAAAAACCAAACTTTTTTTTATAAGAAAAAGTTCCCGCAATGCCTCTTTTATGGTCTAAAAATATGTATACAAAGGAGTTTTTTTTCTTATCAGCTAAATAAGAGACAAAAGCAAATTAGGAAACATAAAAGCTATATTTCTTTTATTTTACTTAAAAGAAAAATTTCATATATTTACACAGGCAGTTATGTACCATTTTAATTTAAACAAAATATTATTTGGCTTTCTCCAAAATAAATAATTAATTTTATTCTGGAGAAAAGGCAAATAATATTTGTTTAAATTTAATCTCCCAGAAAACAAATAAAGCATAAAAGTACCATTTTTAGGTTAAATAAATTTCTTCAGATGCTGCTCGAGACGCCACTGGACTTATTAAATTTATTAAAGCTAATTATAAATTATCCCCTTAATGCGTTAAATACCCTAACAAAACTAAAAACAAAAACTTAGTATAGAATATTAAAAGATTACTAAAAAAACATTTTCTATAAATATTTTAAATACTATTTTTACTTAACAACATTTTGTAACACCCTGTATTCAGTGTGTTTACATATAGGAAAACTTTTTATTAATTACTTTTGCAAAAACAAATGTATTTCTTATAAAAAGTTCTTTATGGTCCAAACACTAAAAAGCAATCATCAGATAGCAAATTGTATTAGTCATCTTCAAGGTCTGGTTAAAAATGTAATTTCGGCTCAAAAGTAAAGTACCTGTATTTTTCTAATATCAAAATTGTTATAACAAAAGATGCTTAGAATTGCTAATTACTTTAAAACATGCAGTTTTTGTGTTTGTTTGTTTTGAAGCTGGTGAAAATTTAGGTTTGAACCTTAGTGCAAATACTTTTTATAATTCTAAATTTTATAAAACAATTATTTTTTTTATATATCTGTAATACTTTTATCAAAATAAGAAGAATATAGAATGCGCATGTACAAACTAAAATTTCATCAATTATCGCAGAAAAATAAATAATAAATTAACAAAATTCCATATTTAGAAGAAGTTTTTAATACTTAACATATATTTTTTTACAATTTTCGATATAAGCAAAAATAGAGGTACTTTACTCTTAAGCAGCAATTACAATTTTTGCTAAACTTCGTAGATGACTTACACAATTTGATATCTGATGATTATAAAGAATTTTTTTTTGGAAATATTAATAATAAAGTTTCCCATATGTCGTTAACTTACGTAGACACACTGTATATCGCTGTATAAAATTAGTAATTTTCCTTAGTAAAACCAAATAAGGAGGTACAAATCAAAACAAAGTTTTTTCTAATATACAATTTTCTGAAATATCTTGCAGTGTCTAATGATCGTTTTCATTTTATAAATTTTAAAGGTTTTTTAAAATCTTTTTATGTCATATTTTATTATTTATATTATATTTCAAATCAAATACCTTTTTATTATGAACAATAAAATGCAATGTCTAAATTGTAAGATACTTTTAAATTTGTGTTTATTTAAAAACTGCATTATAATTTGGAGCTTCTTAACTGTTTTATAAAATTTATGCTTTTAAAATATATATATATATATATATATATATATATATATATATATATATATATATATATATATATATATATATATATACATATATATATATATATATATATATATATATATATATATATATATATATATATATATATATATATATATATATTTAAATTACAAATAAATAAAATATTTTTAATATAGAATTTGTCTGAAAGTAAAAGACATCTTATTTATTAAGGTTTATTATAATATATAATGAAATAACACGCATAACGATATACGAGTATTAGCATGCTTATCATAATATAAGTAAATCTGATATACACACGCATATAAGGAAGTTTTTATATTACGAAAATTTGTTAGTGACAAATACCGTAATTCTTTAGAGATATTTACTTTTCTTTTTAATTTGTGTTAATTTTTATTTAGTTTATATGCTTTTAATACTAACTTAACTACTTAAATAAAATATATCATGTAAACTAAAGTAACTCAAATGAGTTATGATGAGAAATAAAAAAACAACTTTTTATATATTTAGGGACATATGACATTTTTATATTTGCTAAAAAAGTATTTTTATCTGGTAAGCAGAGGACTAAAGTCGTTTTAATTTTGTATCTTACAAGATGTTTTAAAGTTTACTATAAATATCCCAAGAATTATTTTCTTTTTGGTATGGGTTATAATGTGTAATAAAATGCACCCTCTGCAAGTCAGAGTGATTGTAAATAGCTTAAAAGTTCAATAGTTTAAACCGTAGCTGCAATATTAAGGCAAATCTGATATTGTGCACACCCACTGTTACTTCAGGCACTGTTTTATTTTCTGTCTAAAATAAAATTATAGGGTATATTAAGGTGGTGAAACATTGTTAATTACAAAAAAGCATATGTGTGTGTGTGTGTGTGTGTGTGTCTATCTGAACAAAATTTGTGTATAAGTTATTGTCTAGAAGCTTGCAACAAGTCCGATTTTGACAAAATTTGGCGTACAGGGTTTTTTGAGGCACTGATCACAAATCTAAAAAAATATTTTTTTCGAAAACGTTTCGTCCCGTTCGTTTTACTATATTCCACCTTCTCTTTGCACAAAATTTTTGATATAACACTAAACTGGCAGACAATATTTTCTGAACACCTTAAAAATCCTTTTAGCTGCAATTATGCACACAACTATGTGTATGAATGATTACAGACATGGCGACTTGATTTAAGGTAAACCTTTTATATTAACAAGGAAAGGCCCAAAATTAATAAAAAAATATGTTTTAAAAAGGATTTTTAATGGTAAATGAAATATTGTGTGCCAATTTAGTGTTATATCGGGAAATTTGTGCAAAAAGAAGAAAGAATATAGTAAACATAAAGAGAGATTGAATATCAACTTTTATAAAAAATGTCGAGATTAAAATGTTTCCAAAAAAGCAAAATATTTAAGTTTGGAATTTTGCGTTTTTGCGATACAACAAAAGTTTTTAGAATAATTATCGTTAAAAAACATAAATATAATAATAAATAATATACAAAAATTTATCTTATTAAATTATTTTCTTTTCTAAATAGCATCATTTCTTTTGCCATTGTTGACACTTTGTTTTGGTTTTCTTTTTTTGAAAGTGGGAAAAGCGACTAACAATAGCTTTAGAGGAGATGCATTTTAAGATACAATGACATGTTAATTAAAATATTTTTTTGACCTCACTAAAACACATTTAGGGCGTTTCTTAAAAACATTTTTTAGGATTTTTAAAATATTTGTATACACATACTTATAAGTGTCCTCTATACATAAGATTTTTAATAGGCCTTACGGTACTAAATTTCGAGATATAAACTTTTGAATTTGCATATTTAACATGTAAGTCCTATCCTGACGGACGTTTTGGGAAACGTTTAATTAAATATTATTCTAAATGTTCTTACAATTTTTAATAAAAACTGGGAATCAATAATCAAGGATATTATTTTTAAAAACCACAATTAAGCGGTACTCGTATACGTTAGTTAATTTTGCTCAAGAAAAAAGTACTATTATTTTTTTACAATATCAAAAATGTTTATATTAAGAAAATGTTTTAAATTAAAACTATGGTTTAAATATGCAAACTTGTTAATTTAAAAGAAATTGTTGGTTTTAATTTTTTTTTGTCATAGAAAGCATTTTTGCAATTTTTCTTTGTTTTGACAGTTCTTAAGTTTCCCTTACACTTAACATTCTAAAGTAAGTATGAACTATGTACAAACCAAAATTTTTACCATTATTACAAAAATTAAAAAGAAACAATATTTTTCAAAATTTTTGTATATTACTCCAGAGCAAGCTCGTTTTAAGTTTTAGACCATGCAAAACTTATTATATAGAATAACGTTTTTTCGTAAAATTAATATTAAAAAAGTGTTCAATATGGCGCGGACTTAATTAAAAATGCTGTATACATATTACATATTAAGAGTTGCTTTAAATTAAAAGGAAACATTTACGAAACAAGAAACTAATTTGAAGTCCTAAATATGATGTGTCGATGCCTTTAAAGACTTTAATGATCGCACTGCTCCTTGAAATGCCCTTAAATTATTTTTAGTTAATTTTAAAACACCTTCATCAAATAATACTATTTACGACTTATATAGAATTGAAGATAATGAAAGTCAAATAAATTTTAACTAGAAAACACTATCTTTGCCGAAATGATTTACCTTTATAGTACAGCAGTTCTATTGACTTAAGAAACACATAAAATGACTGTAAACATTTTAGCACGCTCCTGCTTTCACCGATTCTATTTACACTAAATTTATTTATTCAGGTTTTACTTTTAAACATGATTTTGTTTTGGGCGAGTACTTAAAATTGTGTAATTTTAGCGTTGGCTTTAAAACTTTGCTGTTTCCTGATGAAAAGAGTTTTTGTTTAGTTTTAATTATTTACTTAGAAATTTTATTACCCTAAATTAAATTACATTTTGGCGGTATTATTATTTAGGTTTATTTTATTGGTTTAAGGTATTACTTTAGAATAAATAATAGGTAACAGTTTGATATAGCGGTTTTCGCTATTATAAGAGATTTTCGAAAAATTCTTTTTCAGGGCGTTTCTATAGGTCGATTATGACACAAATCTGTGTGCGCGTTTTCCAAAATCCATTTCTGTAATTTATTATTAATAAAAACATATTTATGTGGAGTGAACAGGGGTGCTGGGTGGGGACAAAACAGTATAAATCCAACGTCAAACACAAGAAAACATTAATACACTGCACTCGGGGCACATGAAAAATGTAAATTAATTTTGAAAAGTATTAAATTTTTCGAAAAATATCCCACAAAATAGGCGCATTCATTTTGGTCAGCTGATAACATGAAATTCGTCATTATGAAAATGACAGTCTTCTTATGAAGAATTAACACCAAGGCTATTTCGGGGATTATCCACCATTTCCATGAGAAACAATGGTATTTTTTGTAGAAATGCCTCCTTCTTTATGTTTAAGTATTTTCCTTTTTTCTGTACAAATTATAATAGGAAGAAGGAATAACTTAATTTTTCATATGAATTTTGTCCTGTATCTTCCTTTTTTTAAGCTATTGACACTTTCTCACTTTACTTGGCAACATCGCAAGACATTTACAGTTCTATTGCAAACTATTTTTTTTATGCAGTGACAGCCATGCCGGGATTGTTGAATTATTATTTATTTTTAATTTTTTTAAACAATTTTTTGGACAGTTTTGTAAACAGAGAGTGCGGTGTGTACTGTGATAAACTGTTTTTGGGCGTTTAATCTAGGATTTCTGCTGTTTCGTCCCCACCCAGCACCCCTGTTTACTCCACCGTCCCGTAAACATGTTTTTATTATTAGTTAATTATAGAAATGGATTTTGAAAAACGCGCACACAGATTTGTGTCATAAGCGACCTATAAAAACGGCTTGAAAAAGAATTTTTCAAAAATCTCTTATAATAGCGAAAACCGCTATATCGAACTATTACCAAATAATATACTGTGTCGTTGTTATAATATAATTTACAAAAAAAAAATTGTTTAGTCAGTTGAAGTTAAATTAAAAACATACATTTTGGATATGTAAAAATACTTTAGAGTAACCTTTTTTTTAAGTTTATAATAGTTTAAGTTTTTTAAGCAGGCCACTAAAAATCAAGTGTTCTATTTACATGTATCTACTAGCCTCTTTTGGTAACTTTATAGATGGAAAGTAAAAACTCGGACCGTTTTTTTTTAACTTTTCAGAAAATTATGAGTGATTTAATTTTTTTTTCTGTAAATTACATTATATCAGCAAATAATTACTGAATTTTAATAAAAATTTGTTTATGTGCTTAGAAATAGTAAAAAAGAAAATTACAATAATAATTTACTAAAAAGCAGGAATGATTCTAAATACTTAGTTTTATTAAAGACAAATGATAATCTAGTTAACTTTTCGGTGTTGTGAAAGAATTTTATTTATACAAAAATGTTCCTGAATCCATAACCTAAATAATACCAAAACAAAAAAAATTTGGTGCTCTGTTACTAAAAAAATATATACACATACAACGCTAATGCGCTAGGGACCGGTTTTATTAAGCCAATGTAGCAATTAAATGTACTAAACAGCAGCCAAAGCGGACGCGCTATTCCGAGCTATGTGTCTTACGCCGAGTTTTCAAACTTACTTCTACCTTCTGTGGTTATCCAGGATAAATTAAACCGGTGTTTGAAGAAAAAAGCGTTTATTCATCTTTTTTTTGTTAAAGAGCAACAAAATTTTCTTGTGCCATCATTTAGTTAATAAATTAGCGAATATTGTTATATAAACAAAATTCTTAAGAAAAAATAAAATAAACTCGAAAAACCGATTTTAAGTGGTCCGCTTAAGAAATTTTAACCTAATATTACTTTTACATGGACAAATTTAAAAGTCATAAAATATAATAAAAACTTAACTGTAACTAACAAAGCTCTGTTGACAGAGCTTTAGCTTAAATGGACGTTAGCCTAAGGGACATTTTGGGGATGCGTATAAGAAACTTTTAAATGTCAAAAAATAACCTTTTAGAATGGAAAAGGAATAATATATAAAAGTATTAAAAAATTGTATATACTTTTTAAATAAATAGAAAAATTCCATGTTAATTCAAAAGAAACAGCAATTTTAAACTTTTAAATAACGAGCACCCTCGGTAAATCAAAAGCTGGTCGATACAGAGAAGTGGTCGTTTATGAGAAAACATGGAAAAATTAAAGCAACTTTTCTGCATGTTAGGTACATTGTTTATTTACAGATTATATACAGTGCTTGTCTAAAGTTATGATACTGTTTTCCTACTTTTAATTATTTGGTATTTTTATAAAAATTAAGGACTTTAAAAAGACAACACAAACCAAATTTAAGGCAAGAGATGACAACTATAAATGTTTAACTGAGAGTTGAATGCCATTAAAAAAAAATGGGAAGGAGGTCTTGTAGCATATCATTTTAAAACTCCCGACGAGTGCGTTATTAAAAAATCTATACTTTTTATATTATCATTAACAACACTTCCTACTTTCTATCTTTTGCGGTTTTCCAGGCTAAATTAAACCGGTGTTTGAATAATAAAGCGTTTATTTATCCGTTTTTTTTTGTTAGAAGAGCAACAATTTTTTCTTGTGCCATTATTTAGTTAATAAATTAACAAAAATTTTATAGAGACAATTTTTTTTAAATAAAAATACATTAAAATCAAATAATCGATTTTTAGTGGCCCGCTTAAGAAATTTAATTCTAATATTACTTCTCCACGGACAAATATAAAACTGATTAAAAACAATAAAAACATAACGGTAACTAACAAGCTCTGTTGACAGAGCTTAAGCTGAAATGGCCGTTAGCCTAAGGGACATTTTAGGGATGCGTGTAAGAAACTTTTAAATGTCAAAAATTGACCTTTTAGAATGGAAAGGAAATAATATATAAAAGTAGCAAAAAATTGTATGTTCTTTTTTAAGTAAATAGAAAAACTCTATATTTAATCAAAAGATACAGCAATTAAAAAAAAAAAAAACAAAACGAGCCAAATTTAAGGCAAGAAATGACATATATAAATGTTTAACTAAGAGTTTGGCGCCATTTAAAAAAATGGGAAGGGGGTCTTGTAGCATATCATTTTAGAACTCCCGACGAGTGCGTCATTAAAAAGTCTATACTTTTTGTTCTACCCTGTATATTATCATTAACATTACTAATAAATATATTTTTAGAAGAGCTTTAAGAAAATAGCACATTGGGTATACCTTACTTTATTAGATTTGGAAATATGGCCATCGAAATGAGGTATTCACGTAATTTTCAAAGTGCCGCTATTTTGTAAGGAGCTTTAAAATGATGTGCCACAAGATCCCTTTTTCCATCTATTTTTTTTAATGGCGCACAGAAGTTAGGAGAAGGTCCTAGATTAAGACAAGCACACTATAATTTAACTAATTTGTACATAATTTTACTTGCTTCATACTTTATAATTTATTTTTATAAAATTCAGATTTACATTTTATATTTTTGAATGTCAGAATTGTTCTTATTATTAAAAAGCTTTTTAAATCTCTAAGACTTACACAGGCTTTACATAGGCTTGATATATTGGACACTAAAAAACTTCAGGTTCTTCTTTCCCAGGTTTAGAGTTAGCGATTGTTTTATTTATTTTTTGTATTTATTCAATACAGTCCCGGATGGACAATTTTCCATTTTCTGTTGGCTCATCAATCATTATCAATCAACGCAAACTGTTCCAAATGCAATATGTCTTTGACGGTGGAAAATAGTTGTGCAGGTGGACTATTATCCTCTTCTTCAAAACCAGTTCAATAATACCACCAAAAGAATGCTAAGTAATATTTGCACCAAGGATAAAAACAATAACAAGCAACACTAGCTACAAATATAAGTTTAACATTAAACTGAATATTAAAGGTAAATCTTAAAAGCTAAACAAATAAATTTTATGGATCTGCCTACCATTTAAAAATTTGTACAAAATTTAAATTTCTTAAAAATGGTCAAATTTTATTGCCGTTTATCGAGGGTGTTTTTATCATTATCATATTATTTTAGGGGACACAACTGCATAAATTAGCCTAAAAATGTGCTTTTCCATTTTTTTATTTTAAATTTTTGAATGGTATTGCAGCAATTTTTTTGACTACCATTCTAAGCAAAGGAGTCGTTGCTCATCTTAAATGCATGGCGTACCGAGCGTGGTGTAGTGGCTGACGTACTAGCCTCTTACCGCAGAGACCCGAGTTCGAATCTCTACAACGGGTTTAATTACTAGTTCATCTCCTCACAGATGGTAATGGCATAACCTCTGTGTAGTATGCTGCCAATCCTAGGTAGAAGGTAATTAAAAATAACGTCCGTGGTGGCACTACTGCATTTTCTAAAAGGTGCTGTGAAATGCAAAATTACATGTTTCAGGGCTTGGATAATGTTGATGGAACAGGGTGAAACATGAATGAAACATCTAATAACCCCACACTCACGATACTCTGGTACTTATGCAAAAAGGTTTTATGGGCTGTCACAAAAATTTAAAAAATCTTAAATTAATTTGTTTTTTAAATTATCTTATTATAGCAATATGAACAGGCAGAGTTGTTTTATATTTTTTTAATTCAAGAGAAAAATGCAACATTTGATTTTTACCTGTATAACAACAAATGCATTAGGTTTTTTTTTTTAATTTAGTTTTATGATATTATTCTTTATGCAAGGGCGATAACTAAACCAAAAAAATCTTAGAAATCGTATGAAAAAACCAAGAAGTATGATGAAATTAAACTTAAACAACTTTCTGTTTGACGGGAATTTTTTGTCCAGGAATGTATTAAAATATTTAGAGTTATATCACAGATATTTGCAAAAATAGAAGCTAATTCTTAAACCTAGTATACAGGATAAACGAACTTAGGTCGACACTATTGCCAACTTTTTTATTATTGGAGATACGAAGTAGCTGGGTTAAAAAAGGAAAGTCCTAGTAGTTTTCTTGCTGATTTACAGTGCTGCCAACAGAAAAACAATTGAACTTCGGGTTATTGGGTTATCACAAAAAATGTCCTTTTTTTAAATTAAACACCCTGTATGTTAAATTACTATTTAAAAGATCAATTAAATAGGTTTGTAAAAATCCACATGTAAAGGGTGTCCCAAAATTTAAGCAAGAAGTAATATTGATGGAAAACACAAGTTTATAATTAAAAATTGTAATTTTTTTATTTATTTAGATAGTATACAGTATTGGGTTATGTATGGAATAGCATATCGGGTAAATGGCCTCCACAACTTTGCTGACGCAGACGCACTCTTTTCTTGAAATTTTCCATGTTGTTTTGCATAAATGTAGCTGAATTTTGTTGATACAGCGGCCTTAAATCTTATGATTTGGGCGGCCAATTCTAATCACCAAAACAGGAAATTACACGACCAAGAAATGACTCATACAGTCATGAAATATTGCTCAAGAAAAATATGCGTTGTTCTATTGAGTAGCGCTCTATTTTTAATAACCCTAAACTGTTAACTGTAACGCTGAGTTTTTTTTTGGTTGGCAACACTTTACTGCAGAAATGGCGCAAAATTAAATACCTACGTGAATTATGGGACACCCTTAATATATCAAACTTTTAATGGTTTGGGAAATATGGCATTCTTTAGGAATTTATTTATGAATATTGTTTTATTAAAAATATAATAATACATTTTAAAGAAAATACCATATTTAGAGTGTCTAATCTAAAATAGGCAAAAAATCTAATTCCGGTATAAACGTTTTAAAACTGTGAGGTTTTGCCATACCAATAACTAAATCATTAAAATTTAAACAACACAATATATTGTTTCCAATATTATTAAATAGGACACTTACTCTAAATAATTCTGTATAGTTAAAACACCGATTTTCATATTGTTTATAATATAATATGTAATAATAGTGCCTCAAAACTTTACTAATATTTATTTATTGACAAAATAATAACTGAAGCATATAAAATGACAAGTTTATTATTTGATGTTGTTGAAATGAGAATAATGTGAATTCAATTGTTGCTGTGAATATGACATATGTTTACTAGGTCAAAGTATGGTTGTAACCAAAATAGACATTACATTGTTTCCAATATTAATAAATAGGAGACCTACTCTAAATAATTCTGTATATCTAGTTAAAACACCGGTTTTATATATTTTTTTATATTATAATATGTAATAATACCGCCTTAAAACTTTACTAATATTTAATAATTGACAGAATAATAACTAAAGTATATAAAATGACGAGTTTATTATTCGATCTTGTTGAAATAAGAATAATGTGAATTAAATTGTTGCTGTGAATATGACATATGTTTACTAGGTCAAAGTATGGTTGTAACCAAAATAGACATTACATGGTTTCCAATATTAATAAATAGGACTCCTACTCTAAATAATTCTGTATAGTTAAAACACCGGTTTTATATATATATTTTTATATTATAATATGTAATAATACCGCCTTAAAACTTTACTAATATCTAATAATTGACAGAATAATAACTAAAGTATATAAAATGACGAGTTTATTATTCGATCTTGTTGAAATAAGAATAATGTGAATTCAATTGTTGCTGTGAATAGGACATATTATGTTTACTAGGTCAAAGTATGGTTGTAACCAAAATAGACATTACATTGTTTCCAATATTAATAAATAGGACACCTACTCTAAATAATTCTGTATAGTGAAACACCGGTTTTATATATATTTTTTATATTATAATATGTAATAATACCGCCTTAAAACTTTACTAATATTTAATAATTGACAGAATAATAACTGAAGTATATAAAATGACAAGTTTATTATTCGATCTTGTTGAAATAAAAATAATGTAAATTCAATTGTTGCTGTGAATAGGACATATGTTTACTAGGTCAAAGTATGGTTGTCATCAAAATAGTCAAAAAGTTAATCAATGCAACTATTAAAAATTTTATTAGAATTATTTGAAGCAAAATGAATAAATTATCCTATGCTCCTGTAATTTTATTATTTCAATTTGTTATTAAATGTAATTTTTAATATTTTAAAAGCAAACTAAATATAACAATGGCCAACAAAATTGGTTGTTAATTTTTAACGATTGCGCTTGTCTTATTAACATCTAACCTATTTAATAATTAAAGTTACTTTAAAGACTGGTTTTGAATAATAGTATATACAGGGATACATAACAGATGGTAAGGAAAATTAAAGACATATTCTACATTAAAAAATATAAAAGTAGTTTCTTTATACTTAATTCTAAAGATTATTAAACCAAAAAATAAAAAATGAGAAGTAATGTGATAACACTAACTTAAAGACATTCAAAGAAGGGCCATTCGTCTTATTAATGATCCTTTACTTACTCAAAGACTTTCTTCTCTTGCCCATCGTCGAGCTGTGGGAGATCTATCGCTCTTCTATAGATATTTTTACGCCTTCTGCTCCGACGAATTATACAGTATAGTCCCTATATGCATTCCTATACGGTTCAACTGGACAGGCGCCGAAGTTCCCATTTGGTTCGTTCTTTTATCCCTAGAGTTTCTAGACTGTGGAACCTACTGCCAGCGAAGATCTTTCTTTCCCCCAAATCAAATCTTCGAGTTTTTAAGTCCCGTGTTAACAAACTTCCTCTTACCCTGCTTAAGACACCCACGGTACGTTAGTATTTAGGCTTCCAGCCTTCGTGGATTGTCCAAAGATAAAAAAAAGGTTTGCTGTTTTGTACAGCACTGTTAGGGAGGGTACGGGTAAGAGGGGAGAGTAAAAATATATTTTAATATGCTAAGGGGTAAATTATTTTAAATAAATGTATAAGATAGACATGATTTATAATGTAGTTAATTCTTTTGATATTTTGATTGTTATGGTTATGAAGTCTCCATGACATAACAAACAAATGAAATGCGTACCTTTTCAAATAAATCGCACGCCTTCTTGTTTATTTTAAAATTTGTGTGTTGCAGAATTTATTTCTTTTTGGCAGCTAAAAGTATGTATTGTTGTATCAAATATTTTTTTAGTAGGAATCAACAAATAGGTCTTTTTTTTTACATGGCACTGTATCCATAAAAACCAATCGGGCTGATTCAGTCTGTAAGTATCAAGAACTGACATTTTTGGAAATAACTTACGTCTGTAATTTAAGACAGTTATTATATCTTAAATTGCCTAATAATAAAATTTGAAGCAGTCCGCAAACGGCACACAAATGAAATAATTTCTCGCTCTGGGGGAGCGTCTAACCAACTGTAACTTTAAATATTTCATTAAATTCAACGTGAAAAGTTTTGGAATTATGTGTTTTAATTAAAATTAGTAAAATAACTGTTTAAATATAGCTGCTTTGTGTGTTGCAGGATTTAATTTTATTAGCCGCTAAAACATTTTGTATCGAATATGTGAAAAAGCTGTTGATAAAAACAAGGCCTTACAGACACGACAAATTAAACAAATTATTTGTTTTCGTTTTTTATTGTGTTAAAGTAAAACGTATTTTCCAAATTAATTAATTAATTAATTAATTTGTTTTTAATTTAATATTTAAATTAAATAATTTTTTTCCAAAATAATAAAAGTATTATTTTAAATTTAAAATAAAAAAATAACCTATTTAGTTATATTAGACAAACCACTTGGTGCCACTGATGACCCCTCCACAACTTAGAACCTATTAAACGTCAACACATGAAATTACATGTGTTTATGTTTATCCATAATAGTAGGAAAGCTTACCACGCTAAACGGAAATTTACTCGAGCGTCATGGAGACCTAGTGGCTTGCAAAGCTTAGATAATAGGAAGAAGAAATGTTATAAAACGTATACTTTGTCATCGCTGGGGAAGTAACAATAAATTTTTAAATATGTAAAAAAATACTGTTATTTTTCCGGCTTGTGGAAATCGTTCGGATCGTATCGGATTATATATTTTTAACCGACTTTAAAAGAGAAAGTTTTCAATTCACCGCGTATGTTTGTAGGCCGATTTCAAAAATTCTTTTTTATTTGAAAGAGTGCACTTCTCGGTGGTCCCATAAAAAAAAACAAAGTAAGGATCGCGAGAGGGAAAGGTACTAGACCTATTTTTTTCTTCCTGTCATACGTAGGAAAGATCAAGTGCGCATTCAAAATTGACAACCTTGGGGTAAAATTAACCATTTTCACCGAACTAAAAGACAAGCGGATAGCCCCGAAAAGCTTTTTTTTAACATTTAACACACCGTAGTTCAAAAACTAAGACGTTTAGGACATATGTTTATATAAAGTTTTCTTCTTATTTTTTGTTGTAGAATTGTTTGGTTAGGTTTTTCTGTTAATTTACTGGACACCCTGTATGTATGTAGGTAATTTGATTGAAATTGATGAAAACTTTGATGTCTATTGGTGCCTAAACGGTGAGGTTTATCGACTTAAATAAAGAGTACCTTATTTTTTAAGTTTTTGATTTTCTATAAAATGCCGTCCCCAGCTTTGCGATATCTGTCAAAATAAAAAAGTTATGATGTAAATAAATTTAAGTTTTAGATAAAGTGCCCTCCGGCGGTATTTAAAAAAGGTACTTTTGTTTTAAAATTTTAGAATCTGCAAAGCTCGATTTGTGTGCCAAATATCAACTGGGTTAGTTAAAAAATAAATGCAATATGGTGAAAAAACCAAAACAAAAATTGAACATTGACGGCTTGTAACTCGAAAACGAATGACATTTTGAAAAGAAAATTATATGAAGTTCTTCCCTTATTTTGTCAAGTAGAATCACCTCGTTAAGTTTTTAATGTGTATATATTTTTGTATATTTCATTGCACTTTAACTTTTTTATTTTTATAAAATAAATAATCAAACATCTACAAACATTGAAATAAAATTTGAAATTTCTCGTATACATTTCTGCATCAAAATTATTAAATTGTTTTTTAAGTATCGTTTCCAATTAGTTTGGCGCCACTGTATATATATATATATATATATATATATATATATATATATATATATATATATATATATATATACAGGGTGTTATTTAATAAGTTTTATAATTCCCTAAATAATGCCGATTTCCGAACGAAAATTGGTACCTGGGGGTACCGCCGAAAATGACGGTTTTATCAAGTAGCGGTTTTTACTTAGCATATTTATTACTAAGCGTATGCATCGATTATTTTAAACTAAAATATTTCGAAAACAGTTGCTCCTAGCGTCATCTAATAAGAGTACCTTTTTACGTAAAAATGACTAAGGAATCCATTTCTTTTAACAAAAATGTAAATACAGGGTTGTACAAAAAGTCATGAGCCTTTAAAAGTGAGAATATACATGTGGCTAGCGCCCTCTACAAGTAAGAGCTAAATTAAGAACAAATTCAAATTTCTCATGTCAAAAACCCACAGGTACCAATTTTCGTTCGGAAATCGGCATTATTTAGGAAATTATGCAGAAAAAACATAAATAAAAATAAAACTTTGACACCCTGTATCTTGAAAGCGAAGCATCTTAGACCACACGTTCATAGGAACTTTTTACCTTAAAAATAATTAAAAAATTACTCTCTGAAATATCGGACACTTATTAAATAACACCCTGTATATATATTAAACTTAACGAGGTGATTCTACTTAACAAAATAAGGGTAGAGCTTCATAAATTTTTTTTCAAAATGTCATTCGTTTTCGAGTTACAAGCCGTCAAAGTTCAATTTTTGTTTTGGTTTTTTCACCATATTGCATTATTATTTAACTAACCCAGTTGATATTTGGCACACAATATTTTATAAATACCTTTTCACAATATAAAATTTTATGATATACCACTGTTTTTATCATTTAAAGTCTGACTGCGTAACATATATTTTTAGATGTACAGCATCCCTGCGGGCATTATAAATGTCGTAACAAAATAGAAAGCATACACATAAGACGACATGTTTCTTAATATTTAAATCTAAATGGTGTAGCATACCATCGATTATTTACCTTTTTTTGTATGACATTCACTTGGCTTTTAAAAAGATTTATTTAACACCCACAAACCAAAAACTATCGGGATCTAACTAAAACTAACCACTTAAAATCCCTTTTTTTACATAATAATAATCATAAAAAAGCAGATTTTATTTAAATGCACGGCGGCCCTCGTTATTTTTACTCGAAATAGTTTTACTTCTTGCATTTTTTACTGACATGTTTATCTGTTTATAAAAGTAAGTCAATTTATAATTTTAATTGTGTAGCATGAAAGATACAAATATTTTTAAAATACTATGTTCCAATAATATGCCTTAAAAAACTGGAAAAATATTCTTTCTACTAGCGTGTGGAAAGCAGCACTTTTCCGCACGAAATTTAGCTTGAAAGTGTCACTTTTCCACACTAGTGCGGAAAAGGGCAAAAATTTTAAAGAAATTAAATATTAGTAAGTCGCAATGAAGGATTTTCATGTACTAAAGGAAATTTTGCATTGGTATGGCAAGATATTAGGTAGTATTGTGTTAAAATAAAAAAATAATAATAAAATTTTAGTTTTTATCTTTTCCTTACGCTCGTAAAAAAATAGCGTTTCTAACCCGTGCCGAAAGTATCATTTTCAGATTTGACTACAGTTGCGTGCGGAAAAGTGGCACTTTCAGCATTAGTTAGGAAATATACTATTTTATTTTTAAATTAAAGAAAGCTATATAATAGTAGATGTAACCATTTAAAATTCAATCATATTTTTTATATTATTATTGATCTAAAAACACTCAATTATTTAAAGCAATTGAATTGTTAAATAGCAAAAAACAGTCAAAATCCAATAATAACATTGGAAAATATGTAAGTGTCTTAAATTTAAAAATTTTAAATTGATTTCTGCGAAACTAAAATTCTGGTAACATTGCCCTTATCTACAATAAATATAGAATATAGTTTTACCCTAGGTTACCAAATATTGTTTAATTTCGTTCAAGAATCTTTAAGACAATTAGCGTTTTTAGATACATTGTATTAAAATTTGTACATTACGTAACTTTTGTCGTTTGAAAGCTTCTATCCAATTATCTTCAAAAATTTTAAACAGAATATTTTAAAGAGGTAATTATTTCCATTATTCCAAGCAAAAAAGTTTATTATAAATTATGTCCAAAAATCAATGGGTTTCAAGGAAAAATAGGCCGTAAATAATTACATTTTCCCAAACGTTTACGTTGCGTTGGTATAAGACGATTTCGGTCCGTCTTGGTACCACAGTTTGCTTGGTTAAATGCCCACTAACCAATTTCAGACATCAAAATAGTGACGTCGCGCCAACTTTGGTCCTCTCTTTGGTTTTTCAAATGCTATACCGTGGCTTGTGGATCGGTAGATGGGAGTGGTATGCTCTCATCTTTTTTTTAAGTTGTTGGTCTTCCTCTATTTTTATTTATTTTCATGGTAAAATCAAGTATAATCCTGATATTACGAGTTGCAACGATCCGATGCACCAAAAAAGAAAAAAAAACAACATTTGTTAATCACATAGAGTTAAAGTTAAATGTATTAGTAACCCAGTACTCTCAAGTCTTTGGAAGTCTCATAAAAATGTTCTTCTAGCTGTACTGGTAGTCTTCAAGATAATTCTATTCAAAGAAGAGCTATTTGTCTCATTAATAATCCGTTATTTACAGAGAGGCTTCCTTCCCTTGCCCATCGTCGGGCTGTGGGGGATTTATCGCTTTTTATAGGTACTTCCATGACTTTTGCTCTGAAGAATTGTCCAGTATACTTCCCCACTCACGGTTTCCAACAGAGAAACTCGTGGTTCCGCGCATATGCATCCCTATTCGGTCCAACTGGACAGGCCCCAAACTTCCTACTTTGTTCGTTCTTTTATCCCTAGAGTTTCTAGAAGGTGGAACCTGCTGCCCGCGAACGTCTTTCCTTCCACGCTTCAAGTATTTAAGTCCCGTGTTAACAAGCTCCCTCTTACCTCGCTTAAGACACCCACGGTAAGTTAGTATTTAGGCTTTTAGCCTTCGTGGATTGTCCAAAGATAAAAAAAAAAGTTGCAATGAGCCTCTTGTAAATAATTAGCATATCGTGATACTCGCATACCGAAAACATCTCTTTCGTATTAAAATGTACCAACTGATACATTATTACATACTAAAAATTTAAAATGTGATTTCAGTTTGGGTAAAAAATTCTTACGTTAAAGCAAAGTCAATTGATGAGATAAGGTCACGACATTCGCCATATTGGCTACCGCGGCTGTGACGTCAAGTCGGGCCATTTTCGGCCATGTTTGATTTTAGGCAGATCAGTGGCGTAGAATTAAGGAGAAAACAAAAAAGAACTGTATGTTGTAAACAAAATTTATTGGGTTATTTTAATAGGCATAACCTAAAACAAAAAAATAAATGTGGTTTAAATATTGAAAATTAAAAATTATCAAAGCGGCAACAGGACGATGAGGTACCTGGCAGAGCAAAACATTTTCCATGGTTCCGTAAGTCAAAATCCATTTTAAAAACTTTGTATACAAGGTGTCCGCTAATGAATGGTACACAGAAAAACCACAGATTCTTTATATCAAAATATTAAGATTTAACCAAACATACCTAATATCCAAAAAGTTTATAATAAGGAAGATACAGGGGTGTCATAATATCTTAATAAAACGGTATCTCGGGGTTTTTAAACATTAGCTTTTCAGGTCAAATATTAATTTTTGTGTGTAGACTAGAGGGTGATGGTAGATTATTTAAAATTCTCTAAAACCACCCAATTTTTTGTTACTACTCTGTATGTATGTAAACTAGTAAGCTTCTCTATGCTTTTGCACAAAAAGGCATACTTAGTAAGGTCTTGACAACCGTTTTTAAGGTATTCACGTTTTAGTTCTTCAGTGCACCTGAAAGTATGTATGTACCTTCAATAACATCGTATTAGCTATAATTAAAACTGCGCAGATATAAATAGCTGATATCTTAAAACTCCTGGATACCGAGTTTTATTAAAATGTTTAAAACATATCAAAAATTATCGAAATGCATGAATAAAAATATTTATATCTCTTTAACACCCCGTATCTTCCTTAATATTAACTTTTCGATATAGGTATGTTTATTTAAATTCTAAATGGGTATTTTCGCATAAGAGATCTGTGGTTTTTCTGTGTACCATTAATTAGCGGACACTCATCTGTATCATATGTATATAAAAACACGAATGACTGAAAACTATTTGACTAAACACTATCAAAATCTCTAAAATAAAACGAGTCCGAACCAATAATATGTGAAGTCTCTAAACTAACCAAAAACATTAACAACTGGAAATCCTTGCAAAATATACAACCAAAATGAAAAGGCAAATTTTCACGATTTTTACCAAACAAAGCTTCGACAAGGCACGACTCTGTCATCAGCTGATAATGCTACCAACTTTAAACAGAACTGCCAACCGAAATTGTAATTCTCACACCCTCACGTCCCTGACAAAAGCTATCACCGGTCTTGCTTATGTCTAAACGCCTTCTCATAAAAAAACTCTGCGTTAAAGTATGCAGGAAACTATTAAACAATTTTTTCCCATGTACCTAGATATCTATTTTTTGCCTACCAATAAAATGTCTGAATTGTACAAGGGAGTTTGTTTGTCTGTTTTTCTTTGGACAATTGTATTTAATAAGCAATAAAAACATTTTTAAAAACAGTAAATTAATAATAATTAATAGTTTAAAAAACTAAAAAAACACGCTTTTATATGCAACCGAACTAAAAATTAGAAAATAATTTTTCATTAAAAAAAAATATTGTCATTTCATAGTAAAAAGCGTGGGGTGCATTTTACTATTTTTTCATAACTTTTCCATCATAGATATTTGCAAATATAATGATTATAACATTTAGTATATTTATCACCCCACGCTTTTACTATGAAATGACAATATTTTTTTAATGAAAAATTATTTTCTAATTTTTAGTTCGGTTGCATATAAAAGCGTGTTTTTTAGTTTTTTAAACTATTAATTATTTTTCATTTTTTAGTTTCTGCTACTCTTGACAAAATGGCGAAAATTTTTTTAATGAACAAGAGTGGCGAATTTTAAAATTTTTCCAACAGATTGCAACTCACTAAAAATTTCTTCTTCATTAAGTAGCAAAGTTTGAAATTTTGCCAACAGATGGCAATCCAGGCAATATTTGGACCGTTGCCAATATATTGCAACCCACTAAAAAATTTCTTCTTCATTTAATAGTAAAGTTTGAAATGTTGCCAACATATGGCAACCTAGGTGTTGTTTTTATATTTTTATATTATAATGGAATTTTTTTTTCCTGGCGATCCAAAAAAGAATGTTAATTTTTATTAATTGCACATTATGTATTATGTATACATTACACATAATGTAATTTTTATTATGGAATCCTTGAACTAATGGTGCAACTAACCAAATTGTGTAAAAACTAAAAAATTTCTTCTTCATTTAATAGCAAAGTTTGAAATGTTGCCAACAGATGGCATCCTAGGTGTTGTTTTTATAATATAATGGAATTTTTTTCCTGGCGATTCAAAAAAAGATAACGGGATACTGTTTGCAGATTATTGCATTGTCATGTTTCCTTAATACGTGTGCAAAGTTTCAAAGAAATCGAATAGCTGGAAGTTGGTTAAAATTAGGCTCAAAGATTCCGTTACATAGCCAGATTGATAGTTACAACCCAAGTTATTAAAAGCGTGTTAAAAGGATGTATAAAATAGGATCAGAACTTTTTTCTTTAAAACTGCTGATTTTCGGACATAATATGCCATAAAGACATTTTTGCTCAGACATTATGCAAGGAATTACATTTATTAACATTTTTCCTAACTTCCTATATATGGTTTATTGGGTACACGCCAATCTACAAAAAATAAGACCGCTTTCGTCCTGGTCCCGGGATATAGCGAGCTGTCCCTGTTCAGCCCTATTAACACATATGAAAAGATAAAAATATGTTTTTATCATTTAATAAATTATTTTATTTTTACTTTAATGGATTTGATATGTAAATTTTATATTTAATTTAATGTAATCCAAACAAATGATTTTATGTGGTTGATTTCATACTTTAGCCATAGCTTATATTATAACATTCAAGCATTAAAGGGTTAAACAATTAAAAAGGTATGGAGGCTTTATCTATAAGCAAAAAAATAGCAAAATTTGTGTGCAGAATAAATAGGCAATTAAAAGAAATGAAACTAAAAATAAACTTTATAACCTCTGTTGCTACTTAACATTTCTTAAGTTACTTACTTCATTATTTTTATTTTATTCAATAATTTAAACATTATTTTAATTTCTAGAGGTATTAATAAAATATATGATCTGTTATTTTTGCAATGTTAATCTTAAGGTGTTGCTGTTACGCCACTGTAGCGTTGTTATATAGTATAAGGCTATAGAATGCATAAATAATAAAGCCTAGTCACTCCGGTAAGAGACTTGAGTACACTGTTCTTGAATTTTATATTTTTTATGACGGTGAACCTGAGACATGCCTTAATGGAAAATTTGGAAACATGGCTCAAGGGAAACGTTGTCCATGTGTGTACAAGGTTAAAATTTTCTTAAAACGCTCACGTCTTACTTGTCTTCTTTGTTTGTCATATTTGGCCTTATATTTTTACTCATTTTAAAATTTATGATCGGTGACATTACTTCGTCACCATGTTTTAAATTATCTGTTTATTCTTTTTCTTACAGATATTACTGGGTTGTTTTATAGCTTACTTCTGGCTAATGATAAAGCAACTTTGTAATATTATGTTAATCTAATAAAAATTATTATGTCTGTTAGTAAAGCTCTAGTTATTCGCATTAAAAAAATATATTTTTTAATTGTTCAACGCCCAGTTTTAAAATTGCTACTTAACTTATTGTTCAGTTAAACTCAAGTAGTACATGAATCTCACCATTTAAAATACGTTTCTGTCACTTTTGGCATTAATTTGCAACCAGTATATAGGGTATCTCTAAAAGGTCTATACGAAATTCTTAGTCCTTGAACCAAAATACAACACTATAACGTAATTTGCTTAGTCAAAAATTTGATCGTTTGCAAGATACAGCGTGTCAAAGTTTTTATTTTATGTTAGTAGTTTTTAAATATCTTATTTTTTATATGACATTTTTTTACAAAAGTTACCACCTAAAGGTTTTCAGAAGTTAGTTGAAGTATACTAATGTTTTTGTCTATGAGTAAAATGTCCTTTTCTTAGGTTCTGGTTGGTGTGGCCCAAGTACTACGATCTACAATATAATCTCACCATAGTCGAGAAGCTACTGGTTTGCAGGGTTGTCAAGTATTCCATTTATTTTTTATTTGGACACCCTGTTTCTTGCAAATGATCAACTTTTAACTACGGGAAGTTGAAATAATTCGTGGCGTAAGGGGAAGTGTTGTATCATTTTGTTCTAGGACGCCTAGAGAAACCCCGAGTGGCCTAAATGAGCGCATAAAAATGGCGAAGAGAAAATTTTAAATGTGAAATAAAACGTTTAATCTAATATATCCTACAAACGATTGCTCGTAGCGGTACTAATCAAGTATACCTTTTTGTACAAAAAAAAAAGAATAACCATTATCCACGAGAATCATAATATACCGAGGCACAAAAAAT